>PVJH01016362.1:0-50760 GCA_004026705.1 Nesogale talazaci
GGGAGTCTTCTAAGTCTAAGGCTTGTCCATTCACAACTACGGAATTAAAACACGTCAGAATCAAAAGGGACCATAAAGCCAACAGATGTGGAGCCTGTAGAATCTGAGGCTGAAAAGCATGTAAAACAGGACAGAATGATTTGATTCGTGTGTGTGTGCACAAACTGCAGGTTGAAACTGTGAAGAAAGGATTCCTTAATGCAAAGCAATAGATTAGTTCCTAATGTCCAATTAAAGTTTAAAAAAACCACTCATGCCATTAATTCTCTCCTTAGATAACATGAATGGGGGTATCCTGAAAGGTTTTCTATTATCAAATTCCAGATTGATAGGATTCTGCTTTTAGCCTTAACCCAGGGAGAGCAGACACAGTTGAGTTTAGTCTCTTCATTGTCCTCAGCTGGGATGATTGCTAACATTTGTAGAAGACACCCCCCACCCCAGCTGCCTTTCTGGTTATTTCTATGAGAGGCAAATTAAAAAAAGAGTAATTTACATTTTAAACACTGAAGTCCATAGGTTAGAATCTTGTGCTTTGTTTTCTTGCTATTATTTTTTAGTCCGCTTTTGCCACCATGCAGAACTGTCCATTAATATTGGTTTGTCCCCCTGCCTGGATGTACACTCATGGGACACCATTCTCTGGGGGAAAATAAACCCTTCTTAAGTGTAGGAAATTGTGCTATGTGGCTGCAAGATTGGGTCCAAAAGGCTAGCTGGGTGTTTTGTAGTGCTTTAGTAACCTTCAGAGGAATATTACTTTGTGAGTCCATGAGAATTACTAGTCAAATACCATATTTATGCAGAAAATGTACATATTTATGACACACACACCTTGACATTCTGGCCTTGTTTGATTCTGCAATTAGATGGTGTCTTGAGATCACAGACTTATCTAATGTTTTCCATTATTAGCCATGGATTGTATTCAGGGGATAGAATTTTCCAGTTTCTTCTTAAATCAAATAGTGTGTGTTTTGCTCTAACCCCATCAAACACAACTTTACACAGATAAAGAAAGAATCTTCTTATATTGATTCTGCACTTACAGTTGTCCAGTCTCCCATCCCTTAATTTAAGAAGCATTTCTGATCATTCTCTCTCACTAATCTGCAGGCCAGAGAGGAAGAAATCCATCAGATGCGTGTTGACATTGGGAAGCTCAATAAAGTAAGAGAACAAATCCATAAGAAATTGCACCAGACTGAAGATCAAAAGGCTGAAGTGGAACAGCACAAGGAAACCCTCAAAAACCAGATTGTAGGACTAGAGAGAGGTAGACCAAGAACTATTTTTGTGCTTTGTCTTACTCATTTTAAACATTTCATTAGTGACTAGTGTCATCTGGCAAGCCAGGATGCCATGTGTGCAAACACACAGCATGCCAAAGTGAAGTCAGCAAAACAAACAACATTCACACTGGTAAACAGCCAGTGTAAAGGGGCATCATTTTGGATAGCTGGTCGACATTAAAACAAACAAAGAAACTCTTCAAAAGAGAGACTGGCACAGTGTAAACCCAGCTTACTATTTTCAGTAGTTGTCTGAGAACTAATACTATCTGTACAACCACCGCTCACTTTGTGTCTGGTATCCAGCATTTTGCATTGATGGAAACAGTAGACAATCTACTATGAGACTCTCCCTATATCCAGCTGGTAGTAACAAACGCTGAGCTTGGAGGCAAGAGTGATTCTCATTGTGTTGGCTAAGGTTCTGTGTCAACCTGGCTAAGTCGTGCACCTCAGTGATTTGACTGGATTCTAGAGATGCAATCCAACAATCAACCCCTGAAGTAATTTGGCAGGTAACAACGTAGTCCTCCTTCATTTTCACAGAACGCTGATGTCTGCACCACAACCCTGCCTTCAGAACCTAATCATGGTGATACATTAGGGGTTGATATCACCTCTCTCTTTATTCTAGTTTTGCCACAGAAAAGGAGGGAGTCGATAAATGGCCGCCATTAGCAATAGTAAGCAAAATGATTGACCACGCCCAGCAGCATAAAAAATATTGTCTTCCAATTTCATTTCTCCAGTTCGGACTTTACCAGGTGATGAGATCCCTATTTCATCTAGCTGAGAAACAAGACCCGTGGGATAAATTTTAAATGTCAGAGGCGTTAGGGTCATTAACACTACACACTGTAGAGTCAGATCTGATGGCAACCACCTCCGTACAGATGGTTGTTGGGGGAGGTGAATGAGATCGTGTGCAAAGAGCACAGTGAATAGTGCCCCGCACAATATATATCTACCAAATGTCACACGGCTAGCTTCAGACTAAATGTGTACTATAGGCTATCACACACTGTACCAAGAGGTACAGTTCTGGGCTTAGAGACAAAGAATCTGGCTATGAATTCTGACTCCCTCAGAATCTGAGGCAGGAACAACAGGGCCTTCTTGACCTCATCCTGTCTGCATTGACTTGGTCAGCCTCTGAATGATGTCACGTGCCCCAAGGCACACGCCCATGCTTCACCCCTATAGACATTAGGCGAAATCCACGTCTCTAGAGGAGATCATTCCATCTGTGACTTAAGCCTTTGAGATGTGAAGGGTAATTTTCCTTTGCAGTTGTTGCTTATGGGGACAATTTCTCCATCCAGCTATGCACTCATTCAGAACACTGGGTGCATACCACATGTAAGCACTCTGTTAATGGGGCAGGTGTATGGAGACCTGTGCTCTCAGGATGCTTAGCATCTAGCATGAGTTTACAGTCTAATGTTTCCTGTGGGAGAGAGGAAGACAAGTAGAAGGAGTTGAGTACATTTCTAATCGGCCGAGGGACTATTAAAACCTGCCCGCATTTTAATCTCTATATTTCCCCTTGCAATCTGAAAGTCCTTGGAAAACTATCTATTCAATATTGAACTCATTTCTTCATCCCTAAATGATGTCGCAAAAGTAAATCATGTTATCTCTTCCTGGATTTTACAGACACCACCAACATTGTTTTTTTTTTCATAGGGAACGCTTTCTTTTGATGTATCTGGAAAGAAAAAAAGAAAGAAAGAAAAGACATTTGGCCCATTGCCTTGGAGCGTGGGTCCTTCATGTGACAGGTTTTGCTATCATAAAACCCAGGATGAACTTGAAAGCACCTAGACCTTACAAGTGAGTTCAGTAGATTGGCAGCTTAAAAAGAATTCGTAGATATAAATAGCTTTCTTTAGAACCAGTTAGAAGATGGGGAAATCCCTTTTATAACTGCACAAAGTAATAGAATATCTATGAAGAAAATCCCTAAGATAGCTAATGGCCCTAGATTTTTTTTTTAAGGCTATAGAACAACATGAACGATTAAAGAGGAAGACCTGAAAAATAGAGAGAGCTGCCAAGATGCTAAATGAGAGAACTCAATATGATAAAGATAAGAATTCTAGCTAAATTGATCTAGGCATTTAGTATTTGCAGTAGAACTTTCCAGTGAGTTTGTGTGTTAGTCTAGGTCGACTAGAGAAACAAATCCATGAGCTCTCATATGTATATGTAAGAAAGAGTTTTATATACAAGAGCAACTGTATATTGACATCCCAACCCAGTCTAGTCCAAGGTTATGCATCTGATATTAGCTCATATATCCAATACCAATCTATAAAGTCCTCTGATGCCAATCTATGAAGTCCTCTTCACATTCATGAAACACATGCAGTGATGTTGAATGCAGAATGATCACAAGCCAGTGAATAGAAAGTCTTTGGACCCAGTGGCATTGTGAGCACCTCAGTGCTTGCAAGGATCTCTTTATAGTGTCTCCAGTTTCAGGGGTCTGCTTGCATCCATGTGGCTTGTCCAGCTCAGGGCACTAGGGTAACTCCATGTGTTTTTTCCTCAGGGATTTCTCACAGGTAGTAAGCCTTGTCAGTAGAGAGTTTCTAAGAAGAGTGAGAGAGTGTCTCCTGCTTCTAAGAAACAAATACCAGGTTTTCCAGAATTCTCAGAGAAGGCCATGCCCACACAGAGGTCTCATTGGCTATCTCCAGATTGACAGGCTAGACCCTACCCACACATTTAATCCTCAAATTGACACCAGATTAGGTGACAGCCACAGTTGGGTTGCTTGGGACTTGAGATGCGGTTCTAGAGTTGCCCCAGAAGGACAGACATGTCATCCTAGTCATCACAATCTGGAAGAGGAAGCATGGTGAAGCGGCATCTGCCTCATTTGGCAGTCTTATCATTAAATCTTCAGCAGTCAAATCGTTTTGTGCCCAAATGACTCATCAACAGAAAAGCATGGACAACCATTTGCTAAAGATTAGTCACTGAAGATAAAAGTGTTTCTCAAGAATGAGAAGTAGGGATTATTGAAACCTTTGTCTCACGACAGCAAGCTGCTTTTTGGGGGCGGGAGAGGGTAGAAAGTTAGGGCTCCGATTTCACTCCAGTTTTCATCCAGGAAAGAGTTAAAAATAAATCACACAATATGAGGATAAAACTCTAAAGTTACAAGCAAAGATAGAAGTCATAAAACAAGATCAAAAGAGCCAGTGAAATGAAAGTTAAAACACTCCATGCTACAAACCACTCTCGTGAGAAAAGCAAGCCCACTACACCATTTCACTGTAAAGAGCTTTTGCCAATTTGCAGAAAGGTCAGCACTCCTCAGGGAAAACAGGTACAGGGCAGTGCGGGCAACTTTCAAAAAACAGAACTACAAATGAGCGGGAAATAGGTGCCAGGGGTTAGCTTCAGTAATAACCTAAGAAATGCAAATGAAACCCCTTCAAAAGTCGATCACTATCCAAGATCAGAAGGAATGATGGAACTCAACAGTGGTGTGAGTGTGGATGGACATTGTTAAGATTTGGGAGAGACATTGGCCACCAGTGGGAAATATCTTAAAGCAGTGATTCCCAACCTGTGGGTTGCGACCCCTTTGGAAGTCAAATGACCCTTTCACAGGGATTTCCCAATTGACAACAGTAGTGAAATTACAAGTACGAAGTAGCCATGAACATAATTTTATGGTTGGGGGTTTCACCACAACATGAGGAAACGGTATTAAAGGGTCGCAACGTTAGGAAGATAGAGAACCACTGCCTTAAAACAACATCCTTATTGATCCAGGAAGGATCCAAGTAGTTATGCATTGGGCTGCTTAACCACAAGGTCAGATCCACTAGATGCTCCTTGGGAGAGAGCCCAGGGTTTCTACTCTATGAGAGTGACACTCTTGGAAATGCACAGGGGGCTGTTCTACGCCATCCTGTAGAGCCACTGGGAGTTGGAATCCACTCCAGGGTGGTGAGTTTTTGATCTGGGGCTTCCTCTTCTGGAAGTTGTTATCGGTGCCAGTGAGTCGGCTCCACAATGTGAACCCCTACCTGGTCCCGTGTCAGGTCTTCTCGACGCTTCTAGAAGAGTGAATGAATTTGAACCTTCATAGGAGGATTGCTGATGATGGCAAAAAAAAAAAAATTTTTTTTTTGGAAGCAACTTAAATATAAAAAATGGGTTAGGGCTGAGCCCCGGTGGCGTAGTGGTTGTGCGCGGGACTGCGGCCCACTGGGACGGAGGTTCAATTCCAGCAGTGGGGCTGGGCCTCCTACTCCCACCGCCGGAGAGCAGTGATGCCCCCCCCCAAAAAAATGGGTTAAAGAAAATGTTTATTTCTGTGCAACGAAATACCATGAAGCCATTTATAATCTACAAGCGCTCCTACTCTATATTTGTTAGTGAAAAAAAACATGCTGCGATATGGCATGCTTTTGGGGTACACATTCACACATTTACATCAGGAAAAAATCAGAAAGTAGATCAATCAACATACAAAGTGAATTTAGGTTGATTTCATTGCTCCCCCTCTTGCTTTTCCGTATTTCTAATTTCTGTTTACCCACCTGCTTACATAATAAAAAAGGATTAAAAAGAGCAGGGGCTTTGTGGTGCCAGCGCCACTGAACTGGTCTTGGACTTGGAACATGTCTGGGTTGGGACTTGGGACATGTGACTTCATCTTGCTACCCTCGGTTTCTAGCAAAAGGCCTCATGGCTTACTTGCTAGGCTGCTAACACACCAGGACAGTGACTCAACTCCAACGACAGCCCTGAAGGGGACAATATGAGGCTGTCTACTCCCGGAAAGAGCTACAGATTCTGAAACCCAAAGGAGCCCTTCTCCTCTGGTTGCAGGCTTACCATGAGTTGGAAGCCACTCAGTGAGCCCTTTGACGTGGTGTTTGGCTATTGGGACAGTCAGAGCCAATTCACGGTCACAGTCAACTATAGTTTTAGGTGCTCAAGGGTGAATTTGCTTGAAGGCTAAACGGGAAGGTTGACGAGAGTCCGGCCCAGAGGTATCCTCAGAAGAAAGACTGGTGATCTTCTTCAGAAAGATCAGCCATTGAAAGCCACAACAGAGCTCACTTTTACCTAGATACACTCAAGGCTGTCTGAGCCAGGGTTGATTGGCAGCAACTGGCTTTGCAGAGGCCATACAAACTTAGTGGAGCTCGACCTCATACTTACTGTTATCTTCTCTGCTAATTTAGAGGTGGAGGCTTCGAAGAAGCAAGCGGAACTTGATAAGAAAGCAATGGATGAGCTTCTGAGAGAAAGGGACATAATAAGTAAGGTGAGTTTGCGACAGTCACGCTCGCTCGTAATGGACCGGCTTTCTCTAGCAGCTGCAAGAGCTGTCTCTAACCAGTTGAATGCAGAAAGAAAACTGGGAGGCAAACATGGGTAAATTCGAATAAATAATAGTGCTCAATTTTCCTCTAAGTAGTTCCCTGCAGTCTGCCATTCACTGGCAGGTCATTGAAACTGCATTATCATCCGTGAACACAAAGAAAATTAGCATAGGAACCAGCAGGGGATTGCAAGAGGGTTTTGTGGATTCTGCTTTTATTGCTGGTGTGTTATTTGGCACCCTAAACAGCTGATCAAATTTCTTGAATTTAAGGTCTACCATCTACAACTTTGGCTAGTCCAGAAACTACAAATGAGTGCTAATAAAATTTCACTGTGAGGTGTTAAGTGTAAGAATGGCCTGTTGGCGCTATCAAAAGTCTCCAACATTTCTTCCTGCTTCTCCATGTGGTTAAACATTTTGCTCTTTGTCGTTGGTCCCCGCGTCTTGCAGCCATCAAGGTTAATGGGGCCCAAAGCTGCGAGGGAGGTTTGGGGGAGCCTGAAGTAGTGGCTTAGAGGTCCCCCCTACTTGTGAGAAGACTTCCAGCATCTTCCTGAGGGATTCTCTCGACTGTTTATCCCTTTCAAGAGATAACTGCTTTGGAGGATTTGGGGTAAAGTCTCTTACTCAAAGATTTAGGAAGAAGAGACCAGTCAGCTTTAGCTGGGCATGGGACTCCCTCTGTACCAGCCTGTTGTGTTTTTGGCCAAGACAACATCTCACTCAAATGGGAATGCCCTGAATTTGTTCCTGGTTTCTTTAGGTTTCCCAAATTGAACAAAGGGTTAATGAGCTAGACTCCTCCTGATCATCTCACTACGCCGGGGTCACTTCTCTGTAGGACAGTGCAGAACTGCATCCCTCCCTTCATTCCCCACTTTCTGAGGTACTGTCTCTTTACAGGACTAGAAAAACCTCATATTTCTCTCTTGGAGGTGTTCATGGTTTTGAACTGCTGATCTTGGGGTTAGCAGCCCAACTTGTATCATATATATTCATGTAAAACCGAGTTTTTTTCATAGCACATTTTTTAATGCTGAAAAGCCCCCCTATTCTTTGGTCTCTCCCACTTATGTGTGGATGTCTGCCGCCTCTGTGGGTGGTCCAATAACTGCGGATATCACTGCTCTTCTTTTCTCTTGCATGCCGGCAGCCTCTGGGTTGTCCATGCCATACCGAGTAAGAACCTGCCCGCTTCTGTGTGCTGGTACCTGGGGTGCGCCGCATCCTTGTCAGATGAATGTCAGGTGCAGCTGGCAGTTTTCTCCCTCTCTTCTCCAGGGCTGTGACCAATGACATCGTCTTTACAGTCTAACCCATGCTTGGTCATGCCCCCTTGCTCCGCCCAAGCATTGCTGAATACAAGTACCGGTATATCTCTGGTCTTGGATATACAGTATGCTTATTTACAGTACTTAGTCTGCTATATATTTATTTTATATTTTCTTATTAACCCCTATCTGGACCCAGTGTTGATTATGCAAGTTGCATGAACACTTTCCCTACATATGCAGGGATGCTGTGTATGCAGTGATGCAGGACATGCAGAAACACAGTGCATACACTACACAGTGTGTGTATTATGAGCCCTAACACAGGCTTCTCTATGCAAACAGTTTTGTCTTCACATTCTGGAATATCAGCAGCCTGTGTTAGCTGAAGGAAGGGTGGTTTGGTCCATCTAGTTAAGACTGGAGAGCCAGCCTCTCTTGTATGAACTGGATGCTACTGCAGCACTGCTGGTAACTCCAGGTTTCCAGGGATCTTGGATAGCCTACCCAAAGCATTTCAATTTAAGCATCAGAAATCAGCACAGTGTAAGAAAAGATATATACAAGAAAAATACAGGTGCCAGTGCTCTCACTCAGATCTTCTCAACCCCCCACCCCCCCAATCTCTGGAGTTGGGACCTAGGAATCTGCATTTACTTTCTAGTCAGACACCATGATGGACTAGTTTGGTTGTTCAAGACTCTCTTTCTGTGACACACACAGAAAGCGAAAGTTAGGTGGTTGGGAAGGCCTTGGAATTTGGGGTCACTCAGCCTTGGTTTCCAATCTTGATTCTGCACCTTCTCAGTATGATGGTTGTGTTAGGCCAGGTTGACTAGATAAACAAGTCTAGTGACAATCATATGTTTGGTACAAAGTTTTATATCAAGAAGAAATTATATATCAGGCAAACATCCCAGCCCAGTGGGATCAAGTTCATAAGTCAGATACTAGTCCCTAAGTCCCTTTTTAGACTCCGGCAGCCACATGCAATGACGCAAAATGTAGGAAGATCACAGGCTGGTGGGTGCAAAGTCATGTGCATCCAATGGCTGTGCCCACCTGACAGGGCTCACAGGAACCAGGATCTGCCAGGAAGAAGGTGAAGGCAAAAAGAGAAGTGGGGGTGGGGTGGTTCCCAAGCTCCTCTTATGAGCAGGCCCTAGAGTCACCATCAGGCTATAACCTGATGGAAAGGCTAACCTCCACCCCTACACTTGAATATATCTTTAAGTTGACAAGAAATTATATCATTACCACCAATGGCCTTAAGCATTTTAAACATTTAGTCTCATCCCTTGCAATCTGATTTTCCTTCCCCGCAAGTGGGAAGGCTGAATGCCTCCTTTTAGGGATGTTATGGCCACATAGTACATTTATACGTGCATTTAGAGTGACTTGTGGAAAATTAAACATAAGTAGCTCTCAGTAAGCTGGAGAGAATATAATTATTTGTATTTAAGCAAAAGACAATGTAGCTGATTATTCTAGGGGTGAGGCAGGGGCTGAAACATTTTTTCCTTAAAAAAAAAAAGAAAAATTAAAAATCCCCGACATGATGAGTCAAGCTGGCTGCTTTGCTGTCTGTAATTCCAGAACCTGGTGAAGGCGGTCAGTGCGACCCAGAAACAGACAGACCTGGTAAAACTCCATGAGCAAACCAAGAGGAACCTGGAGGAGGAAATCCACAATTACAAAGAAGAGGCTCAGAAACAGAGAAAGATTATCTTCCAGCTGGAAAAAGAGCGAGATCGGTACATCAATGAAGCCAGTGAACTTACCCAAAAGGTATGTCCTTCTTCCATGTTGCGTATGTGTGCATGCATGGGAGTGGGGTGGGGTGGTGGTGGTGATGGGACTGTGGGAGAGAGAGACTTGGCATATCTCTGTGCATTTCTGATCAACACAAACTGTTGCGAAGACAGGCTCTTGAAATTTCAGCATGTGGTCTGCACAGGTTTAAGCAGAATGATGTGGATGGAACATGAGTGTGTCCTGGAGCTGGTTGTGGGCTAGACTGTGAAATGAACAAGCTGTGTATTGCTCATTTCCTATTTCTCCTAGCCTCTTCTAGCTTTTGCATGCTCCAGAACCTGCCCCTCTTTTCCTGCTGCCCTGCCCTGAAGTATCCCAAGGGGTGGGGCTCACCAGGGTGGCAACATTGCTACCTCATGGCTGCCTCCATCTTACTCCCACCTGCCACCATGCCCAGGACACTCCTGTTTCTTCAGAGCAAGGGTCTCAAGCAGGTTCAGAGAATACCCCCTAATCAAAGCAGTTCATGTCCCGTTGTGAGTGGCTATTGACATATGGGTTAAACATGTCACACATCCAAAGACCCCGCCTACTTTAACACTGTTTTGAAACTAAAGTCCCTATGGGTGTATTTGGTTTGCATTCAATACTAACTGACCCGAAGGTTGGTGGTTAGAATCCCATACACCCCTCCATTCTTCCCGCAGTGGCACAGAAGAAAAGTCTGGCAACCCGCCCCTGTTAATATGATTGCCAAGAAAACCCTCTGGCATGATTCTACCCAGGGGCCTGTGAAATCACTCTGCGTCAGAACTGACCCCTTGACCACGCTGCTCTGGGTCTGTCCTGTGAACCCACTGGTGGAGTCTGTTTGGGTGGTAGGGAGCTGAGTTCCCCATCTCTTCCCCTTGGAGACTCCTTCACAGAAAGAAGTCTGGGGGTGGGATTGTTTAGGAATGATGTCAAGGATTTGGATTTTATTTAACCAGGTCTCCTAGGCACACCATCTACATGGAGCACACACAGTTAAAGAAAGTGACACTTGACGCATGGATGGGGTAACATGGTGGATCTAGGATGGTGAAAAATTTAAGAGAAGAGAGTTTGGAAGAAATTTGGTTTATCTTGCCACCGAAGCCCTGTGCTTACCAAAGCTCTTGCATGCTTAAAATCTTGTTCAATTTTTATTTGGGGGGTGGGGGTGGGACATCAAAGAAGATGACAAAGAGGAAGGCCAACACTTGAGTTGTAAACGTAAAGAAGGTGGGGGAAGTGAGCTTTCCTAATGAATAACCAGCATCTTACCACCTAGACTAAATGCATACAGCACAGATGGTAGGAAGGTAGGGGCTGGCCCAGGGGTTCAGTCCAGCCCTGACTACACATGTCCGTCAGACTTGTGAAGAGCCCCACGGGAGTCCCAGACCCTCCCTGGGGGGCCTTCAGAGCAGTTCAGCTCTGGTTCCATCATCCAACAAGCTCCTCAGATTGCTCTACTGGATCTGGGCAGACGGAAGTCTATTCTGGCTTGGACTGATACACAAGCCTCTGCAACAAATAACTTAATCCGCAGCAAAGAATTTCCAGACCTCAGTGGTTTGCAACACTGGAGCTGTCGTCTTGCTCACAGGGCTGCCTTTTGAGGGCCTGCTGTCCTCTTGCCTAACCAGCTCTCCAGTCTCAACTGCCTCTGCCTGAGGCCTGCTGGCTCTGGAGAGGGTCAAGACCTAATTGGGGGAACCCTCAGATACTCTTAGAGCTTCCTCTGCCGAGAGAAGGACCTGGGCACCTCCGCTCATACTCCACTCGGCCAAGCCTGACACCCTTGGTAAGAGGAGATCCCTCCAAATGCAGAGGCCTCCAAGGAGCCTGGTGGAAGAGTGTTTACACTTTGCACCAGCAGCTCTGTGGGAGAAAGACTGGGCACTCGCTCCCTCCAATAGCTAGAGTCTCAGAAACCTACTGCCGAGTTAGCGCCAACCCGATGGCAGTGAGTTTTGGGTTTTCTGTTTTGCATTCAGTACAATCTCTTGGAGCTTTCTACTTCTTGCTGCCGGCTTTTCTTCATTGCAGGCTGCCGGGATGTCACCCTCCGGGCTAAGTCTTGATACCTCCCAAGCTGGTCATGAGTTCGCAAAGCACTGCTACCTCTCAGTCCTCTGGGGGGCAGTGTTTTTATAGCACAGAGAATCACATCCTGGGGATAAGGGACATTGGGACTGCAGGGGTCCAACCCAGAGCTGCCAGCCACCCAGCTCCCACCTTGTTGATTTGTTTGTGAGTGGCTGTTTTGGCACCCAGCTGCAATCCGTGCTGGGCATAGCTGCTGGGATACTTTGATTTATGGGTGAAAATCTCCATGTATTCTTCCCAGAAAGTTTTTCCTCCCCTTCCCTGTAGGGCAGCTTTCTGTTTCTCCTCCCAATCGCTCAGGCAAAATGAGTCACTCACGAGGATTTCTTGGTTAGTTTCTAGGATAGTTCTTTATCTGCCCACTTGTTTCCCTTGGTCTTGGAAGCAAGGACCGTTCTCTCCTTCATTTCTTTCCCCAGCATCCTGGGCACACAAAAAACAAAACAAAGCTCACTGTCCCCAAGCCCCTTCTGACTCTTAGTGACCTGGAGCACAGAGTATCGACAGAGTGTCTTTCCCCCAATGCTGCCGATCGCTCGTTAGGACGCCAGATTGCCCCCGTCTCCTGCAGAGCCACCCGTGGGTTTGAACCCTGCAATGACTTTGGAATTAGCTGCCACATACTTACCTGCTGCACCCCCACGGCTCCTGGTTCAATAGAAAAAGAGGAAAGTTTAAATAACTTGTGTTACATTTACTTGACGTACTATTGTGTAGTTGTTAAAATATATCTGAAAAGTATACTTTGACTCGGGAAGGTGATTGCAATGTGAGTCTGATAAAAATAGAAGGCTCACAGGGTTGGACATCCCAATCTGCTCAATATGCATGGCCAAATCGATGGAGGTGTGTTTCAGGGGGTGATTGTGAGGAGTTAATGAGTTAACCTTGGTAAAGTACTTAGCATTAGCCTCGTTACATAGAAAACGCTGTCTGTGTTTATAAAGAGAGCAGTAAATAACAACGTTGGTGGACGGTGCAGAGCTCCTCAGCCTGCCACTTGAACGCAGCTAAGCCCAACTGCTTGTCCACAAAGACCTTTAATGGCACCCGCCACTTAAGACTGACATCCAGCTTCATGCTCAACTACAGGAGAGCGGGATGGGAATGACAAAGTCCACAGCCCTGAGCTGAATTTGCATCATAAAAGAGACTGCTCAGTCAAGAGCTAGAAAAGATCCTGCAGGGCTCGCTCACCATCTCCTCCCTGACGGGTCCTGCAGGGCCCAGCGCCGATCCTACTGTTGCTGCCCCTTCCTCCCCATGCCCCAAACCAAACCAAACCAAACCAAACCAAACCTCCCTGTGATTCAGGGGATTCCAAGTGATAGCAATCCGATAGGATGGAGTAATAAAACGGCCCCTGTGGGTTTTGGACATGGTAACTGTTTTTTTTTTTTTTTTTTTTTTTAATTTTATTTGGAAACGTGGGGAATTTAGGAAAGACGATCCCTCAGGACTAGTGGTGGAAGTGGTGATACTGGGAGGGTGGAGGGGTGGTGGACTAGAAAGGGAGAACCAATTTCAGGGTTACATATAACCTCCTCTCTGGGGCACAGACAACAGGGAATGAGTGAAGGGACACATTGCACAGTGTATGACATGAAAAAGGAATAACAATTTGTAAATTATTAAGGGTTCATGGGGGAGCGGGGAGGGAAGGGAAATATGGGGAGCCGGTACTGGGGCCCTAAGTGGAGGGAGGATGTTTTGAGAGTGATGATGGCAACAAGTGTGCAAATACAGCCTGCATACACTTGAGGTATATGTGGATCATCATGGGAGTTGTATGAGCCCCCAATAAGATGATTTATAATAAAAGGAGGGGGAAAGAGGAGTTTATACCAAGGGCTCAAGCAGAAAATATTTGGAAATAAATATGGTAGGATGTGTACAAATAGGCTTGACACAAATGATGTAGCGAATGTTCCAAGAGCTGTAAGAGCCCCCAATAAAATCATTGAAAAAAATTTTTTATGAATGAACTTAAAGAAATCATTTTATTGGGGCTTGTAGAACTCTTGTCACAATCCACACATCCTTCCATTGTATCAAATACATTTGTTGCCATCAACATTTTCAAAACATTTGCTTTCTACGTGCGTCCTTGGTATCAGTTCCTCATTTTACCCTCTCCCTCCCCATCTTCCCTCCCTCCCTCATAGATCCTTGATAATCTATGTTATTGTTATTTTCTCCTGGCTCACACTGTCTGACGTCTCCCTTCACCCACTTTTCTGTTGTCCATCCCCCAGGGAGGGAGTTCTATGTAGATCCTTCTGATCAGTTCCCCCTTTCTACCCCACCTTCCCTCCATCCTCCCGGTATTGTCACTCTCCCCACTGCTCCTGAGGGGCTCATCTCTGTGCATTCCCTGTGTTTCCAGATCTTATCTGTTACGGTGTACATCCTCTGCTCTTGCCAGGTTTGTAGGGTAGAATTGGGATCTTGATCGTCGGGGAGTGTGGGGCAGAGAGGAGGAGGAAGCATTAAAGAATTAGAGAAGAGTTGTATGTTTCATCACTGCTGCACTGCGCTCTGACTCGATCATCTCCTCCCTGAGGCCCTTCTGTCAGAGAATGTCCAGTTGCATACAGATGGGCTGTGGGTTCCCCCTTCCCACTCCCCCTCATTCACAATGATATGATTTTTTGTTCTTTGATGCCTGATAGCCGATCCCTTCGACGCCTTGTGATCACACAGACTGGTGTGCTTCTTCCATGTGGGCCTTGTTGCTTCTCAACTTGATGGCCACTTGTTTATCTTCAATCCTTTAAAATCCCTTTATATCTTTTGATAGCCGGGCACCATCAGTTTCTTCACCATAGTTGCATATGCATCCATGTTTTCTTCTGTGATTGTGCTGGCAAGGAAAGCATCATGGAACACCAGTTTAGTAGAACAAAGTGTTCTTGCATTGAGGGAGTACTTGAGTGGAGGCCCAGTGGACATGGTAACTTTTTGGGGGGGTGGCCTCACTGCCCTCTGGTGGGAGTGGGAGGCCCAGTCTTGCTCCTGGAGAGCTGCTGCTGGATTTGAACCGCCAAGCCAGTGGGCCACAGTCCTGTACTCAACCACTATGCCACCGGGGCTCAGGCCTGGACATGGTAACTTTTAATGGGAACAGCAAGGCTCATTTTTCTCTCTTGGAGTAGGCTGGTGGGTTTGAACTACTACTGACCTTGAGGTTAGGAGCCAACTCATAAACACTCTGCCACAGGCTCCTTACCCCTGACTGCAGTTAGACAAACGGTGGTTGCAGAGAACACCTGAGAAGGCAGCAGGGAAACTGGTCCTGACCCAGAGTATTCCACAGAGTGTGACTTAATGTTGTGTCATGGCAGAAAGGGTCAACGCCGGCCACAGAACACTCTGGGAATGACACTTCTTCATAGACACGTCAGCTCTGAGTGAAAGGGAGCCTGCAGTACCCTGCTGGTTCTGTCTCTCCGGCCAACTTCGATATACTCATACTTCCCACCATTTGCATACTGTCCTCATTCTCCCTGATGGCTCCTTGAAAGACAAGGCTTATTTGAGCTTGTTATTCGACTTATTAACTAAATAGTGACTCACGTCTTTTTTGACAGAGTGAGTGAAAAGCATAATTGGCCATCTAAATGAACTCTTCCAAGACATAGTTTTAGGAATCCATAGTTGGGTGTTCTTTAAGGATATGCTTACATTTGCTTACTTGCTTAAATTCATTTGAAATGTGTGAACAAGAAGAAGCACTGTAACTGATCCCCCCTCAGTATTTTCAGCTGTGAATGATGCTGACCATGGTCCCTTTTCCCTCTAGGAAGCAAAAACAGTATAAACACTTGCCATTGATTCTTTCTGAGACAGAAAGGTAAACTGTAGGCAGCTACAAGCCTCATGTCTCATTGTATTCAGTCCACTTGGCATTTGGGAACCAGAAGGGAAGAGATTCCCTTTTGTGCCAGAATTGGATGGCTCGGAAATCCCAAATCTTTTCTTAGTCGTTTGTTGTAGTCAACGCTTGCCATAACAATCCATCATAATAGCCCCCTAAAAAAGCTCAGTGGCATACAAAAATAAACATTCATTTCTCACTCACCCCTGCAGATGACTGAGACCCAGATGACCGAGGCGGGGCTGGGCTCTGAGCTGGACCCAGTTCTGTACCATGTGCTTCTCATCCCCCAGATGCACGCTGTGCTCCTGCTAGAAGGAAGGAGGGAGGGAGGTGCCCTCCCTACTCAACCACAGAGCTGTGGTGTTTCACGTCTTTCTGGTTGTCCAGTGTTTTCCTCACTTCCAATTGGCTCATGCAAAGTCATGCGGTCAAAGCCCACATCGACACTAGGGGGAAATGTATTCCCCCCAGGGGGACTGCGGGAATAGGAGAGCAGAGAGTCTTTGCTGGACCATAAGCTGATGTGCTACACACACGGCTCTGGCACAAGCCACTCACATGCTCTTTTTCTAGCTGCCAGACTCTGAAGTGGCCAACCATGTGCCATTCCAAATGTCTACAAATTTATGACTCATTGCCGTTGAGTCATAGAGACCCCAGAGGGCAGAGTAGAGCTGCCTCTGGGGGTTTCAGAGCAGGAGAGATTTTATGGGAGCAGAAAGCCTCGCCTAGCTGAGATGTGGTGAGTGGTTTCCCACTGTTGACCTGGTGGTTACCCACTTGTTACCAGGACTCTGCCCTCCCTAGTTCAGTATTAAATCTGGTGAACATTTCCCTTAGCTCTAAGCTCATTTGCCTATTACAGGGAAAGCCAGGCTCCTCTGGACTGGCTCTGCGTACTCTTCCCATGAGCGACAATGGGCTTTTGTGGGCTTAAATGCAAGCAAGGAGAGCAAAAGTTGATCAAAGGAGCATTATCCACTGCGCAGATATCTTTATCATGAAATGAGGCTTCTGTGTCTTTGACGTCAATTTGAAGTTATACATAGAACGTCTTTAATTGGGTTAAGTCCTGGTGAGAGGTGTCAAGGGGACAGAAAGAAATTACAGGCTTTTCATGTTGTAATCAGAGAAGAAAGCTGTGTACCACGTCTTTCCCGGAGAACAATGTTTGATCCACAGGGAAAAAAACCGAACCACCAACAAATTGATCTATTACGTACTGATAGTCTATCATGTAACTTATAATAAAAATCCTTTCTCACTTCTTATGTGATTAAGCTACTATATGCAGGGACATTTTTTTTTTGATACAAGGACATCTTATGTGGTGACATACATATACATATTCCTCACCAGCTCCATACTATAGCCCTATGAGGTAGATACCATTGTATTCTGTTGTTTGATAATCTGATGGAATACATGATTAGACAAAGAGATAGAAGCATAACTAGAGCTCCCTGAATTTAGGATGGAGGAGAACATGAGAAACCACATCCAACAGACACAAAGAAGACTTCAAATCTCTCATGTCTGGGAATAGTGATTATAAGCTGGACTGTGATCCTAAAGGTCACCAGTTTGAAACCACCAACTGCTCCTCAAGAGACAGGCAGAACCCTCTATTTCCACGAACATGTACAATCTCAGAAACTCACTAGGGCAGGTCTACCCTGTCCTCTAGCGTCACTGGGAGTTAGCATCAACTCCATGGGAGTGAGGTTGGTGTTGGGTTTGAGCACATTGGTGAGTTTTATCTTCAGAGGGTGAGTCTCTCAGTTTCATCACGGAGGTTAGAGCCTTGTCAGCATTCCAACCACTGTCAGAAAAACTTATTTGAGGAGTTTATTGTCCTGATATTTCATCAAGTGTAAGTTAAAGAGTTCCCGATTCAATGACCTACTTTCTTGCCCTGTCTCACTCTATATGGTGTTTTGGCTATGCTGCAGATTTTCAGCAGCCTTATTGATTTTTGATCTCACTCTTGTTTCGATTGGCAGGTTGTTTTAGCAGCTAAAGGGCAGGTAGGAGTAGCTGATAAACCAGGGCTGTGCCTTCAGAGTGCACCGTAAGCATTTTCTGGGCGCCTCCGAAGTAGCAGGCCGACAAATGTGAGGAGCGCCAACTCTCTGGCTGTAATAAAACTTTCTATATTTGGATGTGATTTATGTCATGAGTTGGTTTGAGTATCTGGAAGAGAAATCAATTAATTAAGCTCCAGCCCCACAACTGGCGTCCCTCACTCACTGCTAGGCCATTTTTAACAGGGGATTACACTTTGCAGACGGGAGGTTTTGTGGCTGTTTAATGCCCCACACATGGGATAAAGTTACAAGGATTTGAACTTCCCTGTGACATTGGTTTGAATGGGTTCCATCCAAACAAATGGAGCCCTGCATCATGACCCACCAAGCCTCAAGGACGAATTCCTGCTGAGTGTGGCCAAAGCACAGTGAGGACTGGGGGGCTGGTCCCACCACCAGACACGATGCCTCACTGACCCACAGGGCTATGGGCGTCAGCACGGGAGGCACAGTGTGGGAATTGTGCCCAGTCTGACTCCCCCAACCCCACACAGAACAAAACATGAAGAGAGTGTAATAGAGCCGCAAGGGGAGCAAAGCAATGAAATACCCGAGGAAACCCGCAAACAGACTTTGGAATCAGTGGGCAGAGTGTGGTACTTCACCAGATCCGATTGGAAAACATTTAGAAGGGTCAGCAGATAGACCTGGAACTATTTATAGTTTTCTTATTCTCATGTCTATCCATAAAGGATAGGATAGGCAAAATAACCAATCCCAAGGAGAAAACAATGGGGCCAACAGCTTTGGGGAGATATGGGAGAGAAGGTGAGAGAAAGGGAAGGTGTAACCAACAAACACAGGGACAAAGAAACAAGAGATCTAAAATTGGTGCATAGAATGCCTGGTGGGGTTTGATGAAGTGCAATGTAGCCGAGAGATAGTACTGAGAGTCAAATGAAGGTCGAACATGAAGTTGGACAGGAGGAAAGTATAAAGAAGTGGAGGAAAAAACTTGGAGGCAAAAGACATTTATAAAGGTAGAAATAGGCATGCACATATCTAAATATATTCATATCTAATGATAGGGATATAGGTCTATGTGCATATATTTGTATATTAAGTATTAAGGCAGCAGAAGGGCAAGTACTCCCTTAAATGAAGAGCACATTGTTCTAATAACCTGGCATTCTGTGATGCTCACCTTCCTGACACGATCTCTGAAGTCAAAATGTGTACATAAGGTAATGTGATGAAGACAGCTGATGGTGCCCGGCAATTCAAATATATAGTGTCTGGGGTCTTAAAGACTTGAAGATAAACAAACAGCTATCTAGTCGGAAACAACGGAGCCCTCATAGAAGAAGCACACCAGCCTGTGTGATGATGAAATATCAATGGGATCAGGCATCAGAAGACCCAAAACCATCATCTTGATGCAAATGATGGGGTTCAGAGTGGAGGCTCAACACCTATCTATAGACAACTGGACATCCCCTCACAGAAGGGTCACAAGAAAAGAACGAGACATCCAGGGTGCAGCATAACACCCACAGAACACACACTATTCCTCTAGTTCTTAAATGTTTCCTCCCCACCACCATCATGACCCCCAGTTCTTCTGTCTTACAAATATGACAGGACTAGAGCATGTACACTGGTACAGAGAGAGCCCTCATCACATGGAATCCAGAACAGATGAACTCCTCAGGAACAGTCATGGGAGTAGCCATACCAGGAGAATAGAGGGACAGTTGGGGAAAGGGGGAGAAAGGAACCAATTGCAATGAATAATGTAGGACTGCCCCGCATGCGGGATGAACAGCAGAAATGTGGGTGAAGGGAGACAGTGGATGGTGTAAGATATGAAATAATAATAATTTGTAATTTATCAGAGTTCCATGAGGGTAGGAGGGAAGGAGAAGGAAGGGAAAAAAGAGGAACCGATACCAAGGGCTCAAGCAGAAAGAAGATTGTTTTGCAAATGATGATGGCAACATATGTGCAAATGCGTTTGATACAATTGATGTATGGATCATTATAAGAGCTGTAGGAGCCCTCAATAAAATGATTCATTAATAAAACAAAACAAATGGAGTCCCTGACCTTCTCCATCTTCTTCTTGCCATCACAATGGGCTCTCATTATACACAGCTTCGGGAACCTAGGAGTGAGCTAGTGGCTTTGTGCATTGCTTGGTGCAGAAAAATGGGCCCAACTTGTGGGATATTCCCCCACCTGAATTGTCCTTCACTGCATCCTCCTTCCTCTGGAACATTATTCTGTCTTTGCGGAAGATTATTTTTGCGATTTCATTTCTCACAGTGATTGAACAAGCAATTTTTCCTCTTCTCTGATGCGCTGCTTGATAGTCTCTACCCTGATGGTGCTGCTCCAAGTATTTCTGTTTGTTTGACCCTACAGAGGGCAATGTCTTGTCTGTAGAAAGGCTACATTTCAGGCTTACGTATTGCCTTTCTTCAAAGGAAGGAAGGAAGCAAATAAGAGGTCCAGAAACAGGTAGCTCGATAATGTTTCACACTTATTCCTGACCTAGACATTTTAGTGGACCTTGTTGATAGCTGAAAACTTTGCCTGCTACTCAGGATTCCAAAGTTAAGGGATTGCTATGAGCCAAAAACAACTGGATGGCAATTGACGATAACAACAACAACAACAACAACAACAACCAGCGATAGAGCTCAGAGAAATGATAGAAACTGAGCCCAGGTTTCTTTGCCTTTGAGATTCCTCAGTATGACCCTTCCCCTACCTTCTTGGCCCTCCATCATGTATTCTTCCTCCTCCCAGGCCCTCACCAGCCATCCACACGATTCCCACTGAGTTGGTATCTATGCATACTTGGGGTCATTTTTCTCCCCACATTGAGGAAATGATGGTGTGACTAGCAGTTTAGACTATATTTTCCAACCCTAGTTACATAAAAATTTAAAATTGGGGTGAGATAAGGGGGTCTGTGCATTAAGAGTTTGACATACTGGGAAGTCGAACGGTTACACCGATTGATAACTCTGGAAGCTACGCTGGAAAAATTGAGAGGGCAGTCACTCCAAAAGATTGAGGGCCTGGTGATTTAGAATGGAGGTCCTTCTGACTGTCAAGAATCGGATCATTCTCGTGCTCTGCAGACTTTGTGTGTGTGCATGCACACATGCACAGGCACACACAGGAACTTATAAAAAATGCTGCTCATATACTTTGTATTGTGCTATTTTTGGTAGCGTTGCTAGGCACTGCTCGAATCATATAGTTCATGCCTTCTCCTGTTAGAACATAGAAAGATTCCAGACCTGGGAGCCAGCCTGGGATCCCTGGTGAGCCCTTGGTTGGGAGGGTTGAAGGAAGAGACAATAGCTAGTCCTCAATACATGTTCATTCAGCCAAATAAACAAATGAGTGTGCAAATGAATGAGCAAGCAGAAATGAACTCCCTCTCACTTTAAGAGCCTTGCAGAAACCTCGGTACTAAAATAGAACTACATGAGAATGCTATAGACCCATCTCACTTATGAATATGTATACAGAAATCTAAATAAAATTCTAGTCAACCGAATCCACAGTACATTCAAAGAACCATCCAATATGACCAAAGAGGGTTTAACCCTATTAAGAAAACTATCCTTGCAGTTTCAGGATAAACCCTCTTCCTATTAAGAAAACAATGGCTGGTATTGTGCAAGTGTGAAGTATCACAGCCATTTTGGAAAGCAATCTAGCATTATCTATCAGAGTTAAATACATAATGTGCCCTTTGAGCCAAGTATCCCACTCCAGGGAATCCATCCCACAGAAGTAAAAGCAGTACACGAGGACACATGTGCGCACATTTTATTGTTGGCACTATTGCATGCATTGGTGAAAAAGTGGAGACAAAGTTCATGCCCATTAGTTGAGGAAGCGTTGGGTATATGATGGTCTATCTGCCCTGTGGAGTCTTAGCTGTGATCTCTAAAGAGAGGGAATCAGAGCGATGCCAGATGATTTTCACAAGGTATTATTGAGTGATAAAAGCAAAGCACATAAAAGGATACACGATATTCTATGTGGCCAACCCCAGCCTCCATGAAAAAAAGCTAAGTAAAACAAATGGAACAACAAAACCCATTAAAATCAAAGGAAAACAAGCCAATCCCTGTGTTTGTAGATTTACTCATTGAAGAGTTGTACTTATATTTTTGGCTTTAGTTATTTTTTTGGTAAAGTCAGGGTGATCATAAACCATATGTTGTGGAGATTATATAAGTTAGTATATGTAAGTGGCCTGGTACAAAGCAAGACCCTCTTAGCTCTGGTGGTGTAGTGGGTTATGTATTGGGTGGCTAACCACAAGATCAGCAGTTTGAAGCCACCAGCTGCTCAGTGGAAGAAAAGGGAGGCTGACTGCTCCCACGAAGGCCAGTGTATTCTTACAGGGAATGTCAGGGTTTTTCTTAGGTACCATCCACTCTGTTCCCACTCACAGCGATCCTGTGTCCAACAGAATGAAACCCTGCTGGGCCCCATGCCCTCCTCACAGCTCTTCCTCTGTTTGAGTCCATCGTATCAGCCATGGTGTCTGTCTGTCCCATTGAGGGTCTTTCCCTTTTGTGCTGCCCCTCGACTCCGTCAAACATGGTGTTCTTCTCCAGGGTCCGGTCTCTCCTGACACCATGTCCAAAGTATGTACCAGGTAGTCTTGCCATCCTTGCCTCGAAGGAGCATCTGGACAAACTTCTGACAAGACAGTTGGGTTCATCTTTTAGTAGTCCCACGGCACCCACCTTTAATTTTCTTTACCAGCACCACAGTTCAAGTGCGTTGATTCTTAGTTTTTCTTTTTCAGTGTCTAGTTTGCACATGCATATGCAGCAATTGAGAATACCCTGGCTTGGGTCAAAGTAACATCCTTGCTTTTCAGTACTTGATGGCAGTAGGCATTATTATTCTATTAATAGATAATTAATAGAATCAGAATAATAATTAATAGAATTAGAATATGCAGAATTTAACCTGACGAGGTGAAATGTGATGAGGGAGGAGCTAATGTGATGGAGGCAGGCAGACAGGTCTAAGTAGAAAAGCTGGGGAAAAAAGTACATTTGACATTTTCTTATTGATTTGAGATGATGACACGCATTATGTATAAATAATTCCAATCAAGAGATTGTAAAAAGAAAAAAAAACACAAATAAGAATTCATAGCTCCAATAAGAAACAATTGTGCAAAATAATATACTCCAAAAGGGTCCTTACAGTGCTATCCGTCTTTAAGTATAAGTCTAAGAAAGTTTTCAAAATGCTTATTTATAGATAGAAAGGTTAAATATTTTCAGCACCAGCCATCATCAGCTCTGATGGGAAAATAGTAGGGCAGTCTGACGCAGAATGTATTTTTCGGGAATGCAAATTTCACAAGTGGGGATGAAAAACCAAAAGTGGATTCCATATTCCAATAAGTTGGGGGACATGCTGTTTATAACAAGTAAGCCTCCCCCCCAACTTCCCCTCTCCCCAGAGACTCAATGACATGAACAGGGCAAAGGTCTGAGAAGTCCCTTTTGTCCTTCTGACTTCTAGTAAAATGTCTCCTTCCCAGAGGCCCCTTTCCTGGCTTCTTTCTGCACGCTCCCCCCCCCCCCCACACACCTTTCTCTCGTCCCCAAGGGACATTCTCCTTTGTCCTAGAGTGTCGCTGTGAGCTAGAATGCACTCCAGGGCAGGGAAGTCAAATTATTACCTTTTCCTTTTTAAATTACGAGCACTCCGTTCATCCGCAGAAGGCTTTCGGACTGTTGGCTTCAACCTTGCACCCTTTGATTCCTTTGATTTAATCAGCCTTCCCTCCTCAATGTTTTCTTCTTGAGGAACTGTTCCGACGCATGTCCTTAAAAAACGAGGAGGGCTGAGCCCCGGTGGCGTAGTAGTTGTGCGCTGGATGGAGGATACGCAGCCCACTGGGATGGAGGTTCGATTCCAGCTCCACGGAGCAAAGGCTGGGCCTCCTACTCCCACCACCTGAGGGCAGTGATGCCCAAAACAAAACAAAAACAAAACAAAACACAAAAAAACAAGAGGAAGCAAACAATCAAGCCCCATATACACCTGGCTGCTGAGTTCTGACTGCATGACGATTGCTGCTGTCCGGACGGCTTATTCCGGGGCATCAGGCCGCTGTGGAATTTCATGCCTTCTCACACCTGTGAAAGGGAGGCTGTCCTTGAGTCTCATTCGTCCTGGAAGTTGGTGGGCGCCACCAAATGCATTTTTACAAAGACCCCTTTGTTCCACTAATAGCACAAGCTGGACGTTGGCAAGGCGGCTTACCAGTGTCCAAAGGTCACTTTGCCTTCTCCTGGTTTAACTCATATCCAACAAGGAGTACAACCTAACAGCTAGGTGTTCATCTGTCTTCTTTGGTGCAGCATATTAAGATTTGTTTAAATCTGCCCCCTCCCCCTTTGCTTCTCTCTGGGTGGGTAGGATTTTCATGAGAGGTTTTCCAAGTCAAAAGAGTTCGTTCTTCCTCTTCTCTCTTTCATATGATCACAGAATAACTCTGCTAAGCCTTCTGTATGCTTGAGCAGAACTCTGGAGCAGATAAAATAGAAGCTGATGCCTAAGAACCTGGGCCGGATGCCTGAGTTGTATTGGAGCCAGTACAGTGACCGTCTGATTTTCTGATGGCTGGCTTTTCCACCAGGGGTCCTCATGCTGTCGTGGTTATGTGTTGCCCTGCAATCCACATAGCTGACGGTTTGAAACCACCAACCTCTCCGTGGGTGAAAGATGGGGCTCTCTATGCCTATAAACAGTGATAGTCTTGAAAGCCCACAGGGGCACTGTGTGTCGGCATCAATCGACAGGGTGGCAGTGAGCTTGGCTTGGGTGAGGGCATCTCTACCAGCTGGCACTTGATGTCAGACTTCAAGTTAGTTCCCAACTGATCCATCTCCTTCTCCCCTCCAGGTCATCATGCACATGGAAGACATCAAAACCCGGGAAATGCAGATTTTTGACTACAAGAAACAAATCGCCGAATCAGAGACGAAATTGAAACAGCAGCAGAACCTGTATGAAGCTGTGAGATCAGACCGGAATCTGTACAGCAAAAACCTAGTGGAGGCTCAGGTAAAGGGGAGTGTGGGTGTCGGTTTCTTTCCACTCCCACTCTGGCCTTGAAACGGTCTCCGCTGCTCTGTGGGCAGCATTAAGAACAACTCAAGAAAGAAACATCTTGGGATTCACCCGAAAGAGAGAAGTTCGGTTTATGTAAAACTGTTAGGTTGTTGGACATGGAGAGGACTTGCTAAGATGCTGGAGTTCTGGTCCCATTTTTAACAGTGATATAGAAAGATTATCTACGTGGCCTTCACGCTGGGCTGCCACGTCCCGGTCAGCAGCAGGAGAACAAGGAGGTTTTCTAGTTCTGTAAAGAGTTACAGCCCCGGAACCCCACAAGGGCGTTCTACCCTGGCCTATTGGGCCCCCATGAGTCTGAAAGTGACTCAATGACATTGAGGAAGAGAAGTTTTTCAAGTTGCTAATGTCAGCGGGCAGTGACACACGCTGACTACTAAATCACCACTAAGGCTTGGCTTTTTGGTTGTCATGTCTACTGTGCTTTTCCTTCTTGTCTTGTAAAGGGAGGCTTGAAACGCCTGTGTGTGTGATGTACGTGCTATATACTTAGTATGGGTCTCATGGGAACATTTCGAGAGCTTAATGATGATTTTCAGATGCACGGGCACAAACTCTAGAGCAGCTGTTCTCAGCTTGTGGGTCGAGACCTCTCTGGGGGTCAAATGCCCCTTCCACAGTGGTTGCCTGATTCATAACAGTAGCAAAATGACAGTTATGAACTTGCAGCAAAAATAATTTTATGGTTGTGGTGTCACCACAGCATGAGGAGCTATATTAACGGGTTGAGGCACTTGGAAGGTTGAGACCCACTGAACTAGAGGTATAATGGCCAAGAGAGCGTTTTGAGAGTGTCTCCCTCAAATAACTC
The DNA here is from genome assembly GCA_004026705.1 of Nesogale talazaci. NCBI lineage: Eukaryota > Metazoa > Chordata > Mammalia > Afrosoricida > Tenrecidae > Nesogale > Nesogale talazaci. The sequence continues at coordinate 25,723 of PVJH01016362.1, forward strand.
TTGAAGATATATGGTTCTTCCATTGGAAGGGTGCTGCCCTCCCACTGTTTTGCTTCTTCTTTTGTTAGGATGAAATCACCGAGATGAAGAGGAAATTAAAGATTATGACCCACCAAGTGGACCAGTTAAAAGAAGAAATATCAGCCAAAGAGTCAGCACTTGTGAAGCTGCATCTGGAACAGCAGCGGATAGAGAAGGAGAAGGAAACACTAAAGGTACCGATCCTGTCATAAGAATATCGAGCCCTTCTATTTGACCCACACAAGGCACCAAAGGATACGAAGGACTATCAGGCATGGCCATCACCAGTGTTGATGGTTACCTATGGTCGCCTCCAAAAGGCATCAGGAAGGAGAACTTACCACCTCCACTCATGACTTCTTACAGGTAGTGTTCCCAAAAGGATGGGCAGGGCAGAGAGGCCTGGGTGCTCTTGATAGACATGATACCCACGTTAGTCATGTTGACTAGTGTCACACCTGCGGAAGAGACCAGGCTGGCAATGCCAAGAAGTCTTTGAGTCTGCAGGCCCCTTAAAATACCTTGGGCATCCCAGTCAAGCCCAACCCTGTGTCTGTGACTAGTCCTCCCAGAATCCTCCCTGGGCTTTCGAGAAGATGATGCTGGCAAGGCCCTCTGCCTTCCTGCTCCTAATCATTTTTGTGTGCTTGTTTTTTGCTTTCTGGGTGTGCACGTGGCTTTTCTGCTGGCAATATCATTCTCTACAGATGTCCGTGAAGTCCTTGTCTGCCCTGGGGTTGTCCTGGGTCAGGTTCTTGACTCTCTTTCCTTTTAGGAGCCTAGAAACTTTGTAGTAACTCCTCCTTGGACCACCTCTCACATCCACTAAGTTAGAACAGTGGAGGTCTGCCAACACAGCATGAGGATGCTCTTTCAGAAATATAGTGCCAAATAACTACATTATTGAGAATTCTCTAACCAAACACGCTTTTGCTATCCACATTACTACACCTAATGTCTTTTGCTTTTCCTAGCCTATTCCATGGATTTCCTTTTGAATGAATTGGACCAAAGAATTTAGAAAGGAATGGTTAAGCGAATGATACCATTCTTATTTTGAAACATGTCTATGCAGAAGACGTAGAATGTATATGAGCTTCTTGTAGGAACTACTTACAACAAGGTGAAGACAGTATTTTGGCCTCTATACCTATGAGCTTTTCTGAACACACATTCTGTCTTGAGGATGTGTTTCTGGTGGTGGACAGTTCCTTGACTCCAGAATTTCACAGGCTGGAATATGCACCTTCTGTTTAATGATAGGATTTGGCAAGTTGATAGTAAGTTTTCATGGAAAGACAACCACCAGTTTCAATGAACTTAAGGCCTATCGTTCTTCAAGAAAATCAGATGTAAACAACATGCCTTTGGAAAGCAATATAATGGCTGTGGCATTTATCTCTCTGAGTCTTCCTTCTCTCCACTTGCAATTAGCATGGAAACAGAATAGGAAATGCTGCTTCAAGAGTTGGTGGTCTATAAAGAAACAGACATGTATTTTCTCTGATTTGGAAAGACTTGGTGTCTTCTTCTTTCTTTCTTTTCTTCTTATTCAAAAGCATACCTTTTAAAAAAGTCATTTTAGTGAGGACCCATACAACTCTTATCACAATCCATACATCCATCCATTGTATGCATGCCATTTGTTGCCATCATCCTTCTCAAAACATTTTCTTTCTACTTAAGCCCTTGGTATTCGCTCCTAATATTTCCCCTCCCTGCCTACTTCCCCATCCCTCATGAACCCTTGATAATTTATAAATTATTACTATTTTGTCATACCCTCTGGTCTAGCCAGATTTGTAAGACAGAATTGGGAACATGATAGTGTGGGGGAGGAAGAAAAGCATAACATTTAAAAAATCATTTTATTGGAGGATCATACAGCTCTTAACACAATCTATCCATTCATCCTTTGTATGCCAAGTCCATTTATACATTTGTTGCCATCACCATTCTCAAAACATTTGCCTTCTACTTAAGACCCTGGTATTAGTTCCTCATCTCCCGCCCCTGCCTCTCAGCTCCCCCCTCCGTCATGAACGCTTGCTAGTTTATAAATTATGACTATTTTGTCATATAGTACACTGTCTGATGTCTTCTACATGTGACCTCCTCCCTGGGGTATGGGCAACAGGGAAGTGGGTGAAGGGAGACAAAAGGATTCCTTTTATAGAAGGTAGTTCATTGCATCTTGGAACCTGGAGCAGGTGGGGGCTTTTCGATCACTGGGTGAACCAAAAGAGCAGTCGTAGCTCTACACACACCTCAGGGACCCTTGTTCTCAAGGCTTTGGTGCAGTGCCACTGGGGAATAGCTAGTACATCAATGGTTTTTATTTGGAGAATGGCATTGATCCTGATCAGTTACTTTCCCAAGAAGCTCCATATTCCAAAGAGCTATTATCTCCCTTCACCGAGGTCCAAGGTGCAACTAACTGTCTTCCCTAAGATGTTGCTTCAGAGCATGCAGCAGACGCTCTGTGCAGAGATACATGACTTTTTAATTCCTTAGAGCTTGACTTTGGTGAATGTGTGTTTTAATTGGATCATTATAATTCTTTTAAGCTTATTATACTCCAGCATTATCAAACAGTTACACTCTTAACTTTCCAAAATTGGCTGATCATTGGAATCACCCGAGGATCTTATGAAGACCGGATCTTTAGGCTCAACCCCCCCCCCCCCACTGTTCCGACTAATGAAGTTACAAATAGAGTGCTGGGATCTGTATTTTTTCCAGGTAATTCCCTTGACCAGCTGAGTTTGATACATAAGATCTACACAGATAGCCCCAAAGAAATATTGCAATCAAATATAATAAGGGGCAGTTGGGTTCTATTATTTATTCGGTGTCAGGTCAGCAGAACTGGCAGTTGGTGGGCCTGATGAGCTTCTGTTCTGGAGAGTCCACTCCAGGTGGGAAATTCCAGGTCGGAGGGCTTTAGGTGATCATGTGGTTTTGAATGGATCATGAAACTAAGATGCCTTTTCTCCCAGAGTTTCCCATTAATGTCAGAATGAGGAACAGAGACAGCATGCCACTTAATTTATTATTCGAGGTTAGCCAAGAGTGACTGACCTCGGTGCTAACAGTAAGCCCCTTTGGACGTTCTGTAGAGAAATATGACAGTTCACATGTGAGTTTGAGCCTCTTGACTCTTTTAGCCTAGGAATTGGAATCATGCTATACTCCGGTCTGTGGATTCAGAGCCATCTGAAATTTGGGGACTTGGGCAGATTTTCTAGTTATTTGGCTGCAAGAGAAGTTTAGCTTATTATTGGGAGTTGTACAGAGCTCAGTGGGTGCAATATCTCTCCTGGAAGGGCCAGCCCTAGCCTGCTTGATAGACCGTGAGATGTCTTTTGACAGGACAACCCAATTGCCACTTCTCAAAGCAGACAGATGAACAACCGTCTGCAGTGGGTTATCCTCCTCCCCCTTTAACCCCCCCCCCCCCCCCCCCCAGGAAAGAACCTTGTTTCTTGCACATTTCGCTTCTCCCTTCAGTTCCTCCCAGGTCCTCCAGACTCCACGGGATTCTGGCCGTTGTCAGCACATTATGGGGACGGCAGGATGTCAATAGTTCTCTGTACATGTCGCTGAAATGAGGCTCATCTGCCCACTCTGGCTCAGTCCTGTTTCATCAGCACTGAGAGAACCATCTCATTTGGAGTGTGTGCCTTCCAGTCCTAACAAGCCCTGTTTCTGTCCGCTCACCTCCCAATCATCCTACATTCATCTGACAGCACTTTGATTCCTGGTGAATAATTCAACGGCATATTCTGTATGTCCAGAGCTCAGCATCACATTAGCCACTGGCTCCAGGGCACGCTTTCCTTTCACTTAGTGGATTCTGTGGAATCGCATGACTGGGCAACACACACACACACACACACACACACACACACAAAGCGAGAGGACAGCCTGGGAGAATTCAATTGACCGTATTTATTTAGTTAGAAGTAAAAAAAGATGGGTTCTAGAAAACCCAATGCGTCTTGGGATCAAGAATGAATATTGACATTTCCACAAGTATGGTCCTTGTGTTGTGATTTATGTCTCACAGCAAAATTAGATGATCTGTATTCCATAAACACCATAAACAAAAGTGCCTCATTGGGGATGCTGTGGCTAAAGTGTGTCTAATGTCATCTCCTTCTGACTTTATCCCACCAGTAACACGTTGATAGAGGCCAACACCGCAGGTCCCACCTACAACATCACTTGATGGACCTTTGGGGGCACCACAGTTGTTGCCTTCTTCCCTGGGCAAGACAGCTCAGCTGTATAGCTGTTAACTACATCAGACCCAAGGTATTTTGTTGATGTCAACATTGACTGCAAGTGTCTAATGGCGCCTCTTGTTTACAGCCCATACATTTATGACATGAGGAGACCACTCAGAATTTTGATATACTATATTAAAAAACAAACAAATCCAGCAATGTTGAACACACAGATGGCTTTACATTCCAGACAGATACTTTTACACATCGTTGATTGCATTTTAATACAACAGGGTTTCATTTTGTTCTGTTGATAGATTCTGATCAGCTCCCGGCACTTAGGAGCAGGGAAATGAATGTTGCACATCTGGGAAAATAAAAGTTTTATTAAAGAAAGCATGAGCCAAACAGGTATTTTATTGCTGTCTCTGCTGTCATCTTAAATGATCACAGAACAGAAAGGTTGCCTCGTCACTCTCTTGCCTAACAGGCAATCTTCCATGTGCTAAATGTGAGACCAGATCTTTTTCTTAGCAAGTATTTCCTTGTGCTTATCCTTCGACTCAGTCATATTTCATGAAGGAACAAACAAAATGTCTTTAACAAAAACAAAACTAAACAAAAAGATCTCACCTTGGCGGGATCGTAGCTCTTTGCATTTTGCTTGTAAAATCGCATGCCTCTTACTAGGTGGGCAGTATCTTCTACTCTGGATATGTTTCCTCATGGGGGATGCAAGGAGGATGTAGTCACACAACTCTTGCCTCCCACTTGGGGGACCCAGGTTCAATTCCTGGTCAGGGTATTTAAGCTCATCGGACAGTGGAAGCTTTGGTGTTGTTTTGGTACTGAACAGTTTCAGTATATACCAAGAAGAAAGGCCTGCTCACCTACTTCGAAAAGATCCATGACTGGAAGCCATTGCATGACAGCTGTCTGACCCTGGAAGGCATGGGGTAGCCATGAGTCGGCAACTGAGTGGACCGCAACTGACACCTCTCGTCATGGACAGGAGACAGAGCTTGGTTAGAGTTGAGTTGCTTTGCAGGCATTTGAAGGTATGGGGATTTTCCTACTCCCCTAAAAATTGCCCGTCCAGGAAACCCAGAGGGGGAGAGTTCTACTCAGTCTTATAGGGTCGCTCTGAGTTGGAATCAACTCAGTGGTAGTTGAGTTTGGCTTTTTGGGGGGTGATCTTTCTTTCTTTCTTATTTATTTTTAAAGATAATTTTATTACCCCGTACAGCTCTTATAACAATCCATACATCAATTGTATCAAACATATTTGTACATATGTTGCCATCACGATTTTCTAAACATTTGCTTTCTATTTATTTTATTTTCTAAACAGTTTTACTGGGGGCTTGTACCACTCTTATCACAATCCATACATTCATCCACTGTGTCAGGCACATGTGTACATTTGTTGTCAACATCATTCTCAAAACATTTGCTTTCTACATGAGCCCTTGGTTTCAGCTTCTTACTCACCCCCTTCATCTGTCAGCTTCTCTTTTTTCTTCCCAACACTTTTTTTGTGGTTCGTTCTCCTGAGAGGGAGTTATATGTCGATCATTGTGATCAATTCCCCCCTTTTCCAACTACCTTCCTCTTCCCCTCCTCATATTGCGATTCTCAATTTTGGGGCATATCAGTCCTGGATTCTTCATGTTTCCAGCTCTTATCTGTACCTGTGTGCATACTCTGGTATAGCAGGATTTGTAAGGTAGAATTGGGGTTACAATAGTGGGAGGAGGAAGCATTAAAGAACCTATGGGTCGTGACACCTTTGGGGGTCAAATGTCCCTTTCACAGGGGTCACCTGATTCGTAATGGTAGCAAAATTACAGTTATGAAGTAGCAATGAAAATACTTTTATGGTTGGGGGATCACCAAACATGAGGAACGGTATTACAGAAGGGTCACAAAGAGAAGACAAGTCGGTCAGGGTGCAATATAGCACCCTTGAAACATACAACTTTCCTCTAGTTCAGTGGTTCTTAACCTTCCTCAAGCCATGACCCTTTGATACCATTCCTCATGTTTGGTTGTGGCATGAGCTTTTTCATTAATGAAATGTGTTCAGAATTACAGAGTCATGTTGAAATTTTGTTAGGTCAGATGAGTGTTGGTAAATATTATGTGGACAACTGCACTCTCGATGTAGCGAGCTGGGATGAGGCGTGGGATGAATAATTTTCTCTCTCAACAACTTTTATTTTCTGATGTGAAACTTTTGGAAACACAGAAGGGTCCAGATAGCCACCCTACAGTGTCTGTACATAATGAGCACTTGAGTCTCCTTTTCTTTTCAGGGCTGTGATCTTGGCATCACTTTTTAGGTGGCTTGGCAGATAAACGCTTTCCAACCTGTCAAAGCCCTACATCATCTGGTACCCTACACACTTCTGGTCTGTTCTTCTCAAGTAGAGAGGGACTCTATCTATCTATCTATCAATCTATCATCTATCTATCTATCTATCTATCTATCTATCTATCTATCTATCTATCTATCTATCTATCTATCATCTATCATCCATCCTTCTTCCATCTTCTAAATTTCTTGGCCCATAGCAAGCTGTTAAATGAGAGTGAGCCTGAAGGAAAGCTAGTCACATTCACTCCCCACCCCCCATTGTGACAGTTTGACCTTGGGTGGCTGTTTACAATGCCACAGTCAGTACAGCAATCAGCGCCACCCTTTGAAAGCTTACCATTTGATTGTGTCTTTTGCCAACTGTGGATCAAAGCAGCCCACCCCCTTCCATGATCGCACTTAAATTACCACCACTGTCACTTGGGCAAAGGACTTCTGAGGAGTCACTTGCTCTTTCCTTGGATACTAGTGTTGCCCTTCGGCTCATGGAATGTTGGCAAAGCTGTCGCAGGCTTCCTGTCTGGACACACATCCTGCGGCATGAAAGAGAGCTACATCTGTCCTCTTCTCTAGCCCTGGAAGCCCCTTGAACTCTTTTCTGTTTGTTCGTGCTGGACCTGCAGCATGCGGTTCCTCTTGCTCCATCCATGCTGCTCCTCAAGCCAGAGGAGGAAGACAAACGGTCTAAGGCAACCAGTCCAAGAGAATGGTTCCATGAATGACTGACACTGTCCAAGGTTAACACTCTCACCAAGGGGCTGAGGTAGATCATGGTCCATGCCCTTTTTCCTCCCGAGAGGAGATACCAACCAGACTTACAAAGCCTGCTTGCGAGTCAGCTGATTACCAAACCCTGCACCCATGCTTGACAGTCACCCTTGTGTTACTGATGAACGACCTGTGTGTGACACTAAGCTTTTATCAACCACCATGACACTCGATGGTACATTCGTTTCTTTTCAGAGCATTGGTAATTGGATGCAATCTGTGAAGCTGGCCACAGCTGGTGTGTTAGTCTGGGTAAACTAGAGAAACAAATTCATAGACACGCATATGGATATAAGGGTATGGTTTATATACAAGAGGAATAGGACATTAAGAAAGTCCAGTTCAAAGTCATAAGTCCAATATTAGTGCATATGACTGATACCAGTCTATGACGTCTCCTTTCAACTCATGAAGTCACAGGCCAGTGGGTGCAGAATCCCGGTGCTGGCAGGGGTCTCCCCATGGATCCTCACTTCCAGGGCTCAGGGTCCATCAACAGCATCCAGTGGTGGTAGAAGCAACTCAGCCCTGACAGGGATCTCCACGTGGCTTTGCCAGCTTCAGAGGTCTGGTTCCATCAGGGTAAGGCTGTGTGGCTTCTCCTCCAGCTTAACCAGCTCCTTGGATGCTGCCATCTTGTCTTGTCCATAGTTTGTTGTCTCGGAGACTAACTCCCAATAACTGGGGAGATAGCTTCTCATCTCCACGAGGGAAATAGCGTGAGATTTCCCAGAAGTCTCAGGAGAAAGCCATGCCCACACGGAGATCTCATTGGTTCCTCAATGGCTATCTCAAGATGAACAGGCTAGACTCCACCCCTACATCTCAATCATGAAATTAACACAAGCACATGACCACCACAGCCGGGTTCTCCTTTGTGCACAGTTTTGGAATTATCACACTAGTGTGTGTTCTTGGTCAGACCTTCTTTCTCTTCTTCTCTTTGTTCCTTCCTTCATCTCCCTGTTGATTAGTTGTATATTTACCTCTCAACGCTTTATGGTGAATGAGATGAAGGCTTACAGAGTCGGTGACCAGCTTTCCATTCAGCAGTGCATTCCTATTTCAGTTCTCCTCAGTCAAGGTGCTCCCTGCAATGGGCCACTGTTTATCCCACATCCTCTTCTCTGTTCTTCCACTGCTCATTCCTCCTCCTTTCCTGAGCCTCTTGAACTTTGTCCTTGGGTAAATGCTGCCCTTTTGATTCGAATCTTTGATGATTCTGAGCTGTGTGTACGTCACCGGGGTTACTGTCTACCTGAGAGGCCTGCTTCTCGCTTGACTGAAAATTGAGCAATTGGGTTGCATTTAGCTCCAGACTTGAAGGCTGCCTAAAAGCTGTAGTTATGGAGACCAGTCCAGTCTCTAGTCAACCAGTAAGCTTGATCTCTTTCAGGATTTGGAGTTTTGTTCCATATTTTTATCCCATTCTGTCCAAGACTGTCTAATGTGATACTGTTCAAAGCAGTTGGTGATAGTAGTTGGGTACCATCTAATTCTTCTGTTCTCAGGGTTGTGGATACTACCATTATTGTGGTCTATTTATCTATTGACTAATTAGCTTCCTATGTCCTTTGAGTCTCATCATTCTTCTTTGCTTTGGTTGGGGAGAGACCAAAACATACACCATGGATACTCTAAAGATGCACTTCTCCAGTGTTTTAGATTCCTAGTGGTACTTATGAAAGTAGGATTTAGAATATTGGTTTTATGGACTATATTGAAACAACAGGTCATAGTGTTTTGTAGGACTGTGGTCTTGAGCCCCCTGATCCAATGATTCATTCTCTCTCAGTCAGTTTCTTGGATCTTCAGTCACAAACTACAGCAGAAATAACATCCAAGAGGTTCTGGTATCACGGGACCAACATAAGCTTATCAGTATCTTCGTAGTAAGGAATGTGTCTATGGTATATATGATGAGAGCCTGCAAGGTTTGTTTGACATTCTAAATCACTTGTCCTGGGTATCATGTTGCACACACTTGGCAACCTAAAGATTTGTTTGGTCCTTTATAATCTCCAACATCTCTCCTGTAAACACTGACAAAAAAAGCCTACTTCTGTATCTCCATGGGTCAAGTTCAGGTGAATATTGGCATACTGCTGAAGTGAGTTGACAATAGTTTCAAATAAGGAACATTGTCGCACTGCTCACCTTTGTCTTCTTCCCTTCATCGTGGACAACCTTGTTAGTTCAGCCCTTTCTTTCCGAACACCGACTGTTTCATCAGCCTCTGATCTCCTTTCCGCGTCCTGTCTGTTGCCCTCAAAATAGACTTCATAGTCCGATAACATTCATATCACTTATCTTCCCATCTGGATTGGAAATGTTTTAGAGGCAGGATATGTGTCTCAGTCCATGCCTTATAAAAGGTATAAACCTCGACATGCCCATGGGCCTGTGTTATAAGACAGATATTTAGTTGCTGTCTTTGGTGGGAGTTTTGTCCTGAGGTGGACTTTCTCTCTGTAGTTCACATGCTGCCGGCAGGACGGTGAAGGCAGCGTTTCTCTGCCCATGTCATTCTCTGCACTCTCCTTTGTCCCTCCTCTCAGTGTGAGAGATGATGTGTTGTTGAATATCAATGAAGCCCATGCTATGCATATACCGAACAGTGGTAGAACTCCCTCAAGGGCAATGCTCAGAGAATAAACATGATCACCAGAATGCACATTACCGTTTGTGTGTGTACGTGTATGTGCATGTGCACGCATGCTGCGGAGGCTTGTTTTGCTTATGAGTGTGATCAAATTGTGTTAAATGAAACATCAGAGGGATATACATGAAGCATCGTTACACATCTAAATCCAGGCCCCACAGCCCTGCTCTGTGCTGTAACCAAGTGAAATCTGTCTGTATCTCTCACTCTTCATCAGGCTGAGCTCCAGAAACTGAGGCAACAAGCCCTGGAGACCAAACACTTCATTGAAAAGCAAGAAGCGGAGGAGAGAAAACTCCTGCGAATCATTGCCGAGGCGGATGGTGAGAGGCTGAGACAGAAGAAGGAGCTAGACCAGGTAGGAGCCCCTGCAGCCCTGCAGCTCTCTCCAGGTCTCTGAGCCCATTCCTCCCAAAGCCCCCTTCCCAGCTAAGTACGTCCACCTGAAGAATCACAGCAGAGGTCCACCTTCTGTGGATGAATTATGAAATAGGTATTCATTTATTCCACTCCTATTGATGAACCCTTCCTTATGAGGTGTCAGTCATGCTGCTGGACCTGGAGAGTACATGATGGACAAGAAAACGGCCCTTAGTCTCCAGGAGCTCACATTTCGGCATAATTGCTCAGGTAGACTTCTCAATGATATTCAGGAAGTTTCAGAGTGGGAAACTCCAATGTGTCACTCAGTAGCTAGAAACTCAAATAATTTCAGGGCTCTGGTTGGGATGCAACAATGGAAGAGGGTGGCCAGGCTAGGAAAGAGAAAAGTATGGGAATCAGTAGAAGGTTCTGGGGAGAGTGCGAGAGAAAGGGGAGCTAACCTCTAGTTTATGAAAAAGACCAGTGTTACTGGTCTGATGGAGACTAGTGAAACTCTTAGGGCATTGGCTCTTAGACACCCTTCAACCCTGGACCCACAATCAACCCTGGACCCACACTCAGACAGGGCCATTTTGTAAAATGAATGCTCAGCATCAGGGAGGAGTATGCCCCTTTGACCAATCCATCATCAGAGACCCAAAGGACAGCCTTTTCCCCAAACCAAAACCCAGCAGGCAGGAGGGGAGGACGGATGGAAAATAGGAGCCCAGGGAGGAGATGGGTAGACAGAGATTCAATGAGAGGCATTACACTCTAGGTCACAAAACGAGATATGTGTAAATGGTTGAGTGGAAGAATTTGCGCTGTAGACGTTTGTCCAAATCACAAGAGAAAGTTAACAGGCCAACCAACCAACAAAGACGTGATGCACCTTGGCAAGAGCTAGCCCACTATGAAGTCATTCACGTCAACATTTACAACAAACAATGTCTGGAAACCAATCAAAACGACCCACTTATGGGCCAATGCATTCCTGGGCCATCCAGCCATTTCTCATGCATAGTGAACTTCTGTAGAAAGTTTCATCTTCCTCACGGAACGGTGGGTGGTTTCGAATGGCTGACCTTGTGGTTTGCATTCCAGTGCTCAATCCACTATGCCTCTATAGTTGATCCTCATAGGTCAGAGCCATGGCTTATTCGTTGAACTCTTTCTCTTTCCAAGGAAGCAGTCAACTCTGATGGGAGGAGTCCTGTGTGTAATGTCTAGCAGGCTATTTTTTTCCAATCATTTTATTGGGGGCTCATACATCGTTTTTCACAATATATAAATAAGCATACTCATCAAGCACCCTCTCATGTCCACTTCTATTATTGTTCTCCAATTGTCCACCTTTTCCCTTAAGCCCCTAGTATCGGCTTTTCCATTCCGTCCCCTCTTCCCCTGGTCTCTCCTCCCCTCCAACCCTCAATACTTTATACATTGTTATTGTTATTGTTATTGTCATATCGTATACTGCCACTGCCTGACCTCTCTCCCAACCCACTCCTTTGATGCCTGTCCTTCAAATAAGAGCTTGTGTATATATCCTTGCTGTTGGTTCCCCTTCCTCCCCCCCCAACCCATTCTGTCCACCCTTCCAGTATCTCCAATCTAACCATTGGCCTGAAGAGGCCCATCCATCCTGGTTTCCCCATATCTCCAGCACCCCTCTATGCCAGTGTGACTTCTCCAGTCCATCTGGATTTGCAAGGTAGAGTTGGGCCCATGATGGTTGGGGGATGGGGAGGAAGGCTTCAGGAACTAGAGGAAACTTGTATGCATCATCACTGCCTGGCTGCCCCCTGACTGGTCTGTCTCCTCCCCGTGACTCCCCTGTAAAGGGGTGATCAATTACCCACCAGTGGGCCTTAGGTCCCCACCCTGCTCTTCCCCTCCTATGTAATGATGTGATTCTTGTTCTTTGGTGCTCGCTATCTCTAGCAGGCTATTTTTAATGCCTGACCACACGGTAGTGATTTAAACATTGGGTTGCTAGCCTCAAGATAGTGTTTCAAACCCAACAGCTGCTCCAAGACAGAAAGGAGAGGCAAGGTTGTTCACTCCCATTAAAGTTTACAGTCTTGGGAACCCACAGGTACAGTTCTACTCTGTCCTTGAGGGTCTGCTGTGAGTTAGAAGAGACTCAACGACTGTGTGTTGAGCCCACACAGTGTCTGGACAGAAGGGTCTTCTAGAAATGCTCACCAATTGAATGCGTGGAAAATGAGACTTTGGGTCAGTGGGGGACATTTGTCTGACAGGTGGGTTCTCCCCTATCGTTCGTTCTAGGTCATCAGTGAGAGAGATATTCTGGGGTCTCAGCTTGTTCGACGCAATGACGAATTAGCTTTGCTCTATGAGAAGATCAAGATCCAGCAGTCGGTGCTGAACAAAGGGGAGAGCCAGTACAACCAGAGAGTGGAGGACATGAGGATCCTCAAACTTGAGATCAAGAAGCTTCGCCGGGAAAAGGGGATTCTTGCTCGGAGTGTGGCGAATGTGGAGGAGCTCAGGTGAATGGAGGCCGTCGGGCGGAGGGCACTGGGGTTGGCTTGGAGCCCCTGCAGTAACCTTGTTTTCACGCTTGTGGTGACTGAAGGTCTCTATCACATCGTATGGGGTCATTTTTATGTGCTGAAGTCCTTCAACAAAGCTACAGGATATTCATATGTCATGGTGAATATGAACCCATTTCCTTTCTGAAAAAGGAAAAAGAATGAAAACTAACCAAACCAAAACAAAAAGCAACCCTTTCTGTGTTTGGGGGTGGAGGTGGGGGGATTAAGTCAAATTACAGACACATACTCATTATGATTCAGAAAGCAGACTTTCTCCAACAAGCTGCATCAAATGTCTTTCATCAGGCTGATGCAAGAGGTGGTGTGCCAATATTGAAACATCATCTTGGCTACAGCGCCTCATCTCCGTCTTAGGATCTCAGACAGAAGGAAAAGAGCTGGAAAAATGGACTTTTATCACTAGGTGCAAACTCTGTTGCCTTAGACGGTGGCCGACTTTTGCCAACTTGGCCATCTTACTCTTGGTTTACTTCCTGCAGCTTTCATTTCAGTTTCCTGCACTGGCATCTACACTCCCTCTGGGCAAACATCACCATGTTTTAAATGGGTGATTGCCGGAAACCAAGTGAGAGGCCTGATGGTTTCTCAGCAGTTTAGCCTCCCGCCCCCGCCACAGATTGGAGGTGAGCCCTGTCTGTGACCACCTTGAGGCAAGGACATCGTTTGAATCTGGTTCTCAAGTTAATGTGATTACAAAAGAGTTCTGAGATTTCGAGGCAGTGAGAGTATATTCAGGAAGATTTGCCACCGGCAAGGATGGATCATTCTCTGCTGTATCTCTCTATTGTTTTCCTAGTTCTAGGAAAACTGTTTTTCGTGATCTGGGTGAAAGTTGACTGAGTCAATTGGTTTTCCATCTCACATTCAGGCACATTCTGTGGGGTGACCTGGATTGCGATCCCTGCAGTGGGACACCAGCACGCTTCCCTCTTCCTCCTCTGTTTCCATCCACCTTTTCTCCTACCCCTTCCTGTTGTCCACCTTGACCTCTGGGGGCATGTTGCTTTTCAGACCTGCTGCGGTTGATTGCTTGAAGTGGCGCTGGCCTGCCCTGGTGCTGCTCTTCCCTGGATAGGCCTGTTGGTTCGTTGAACACTGAGTGAGCTCAGTGCCAGACTTGAAGGGTGACTCAAGCCTCTGAAGTCTTGGGAGTCCCACTGGCCTCTCTGTGATCAGAAAGCCCGATTTTGTTTTGTTTTTACAGTTTTAAGTTTTGTTTCACATTTTTCTTCTGCTCTTCTATTGAGATCCCTTCTAGAGGGCTGAGCCCCGGTGGCGTAGTGGTTGTGTGCGGGACTGCGGCCCACTAGGTTGGAGGTTCAAATCCAGCAGCAAGGCTGGGCCTCCTACTTCCACCACCAGAAGGCAATGATGCCCTCCAAAAAAAAAAAAAAAAAAAAAAAAGAGAGATCCCTTCTAGAGAGGTCCGTAGTCGTAGACAGATTCTACTTAGTTCTTCTGGTCTCAGGGCCATTGAGATGGACATTTTCATGGTCCATTAATTCTTTGGGTTAATGCTTTCCATTCATTTTGGATTTTTTTCACTATTCTTTGCTCTCCATGGGGAGGGACAAATAGTTGCCCCTTAGAAGGTTACTCACAGCCATTGTGCAGCCAACTCGAATTTGTCTTGCTAATGAGGGGCTGTTGCATTATTGGTTTAAATGAAGCACTCAAGTAACAGAGATGGCTTAGTATTAGTAAACTACACACACTCATCAGATGCAGACAGATAATAATTTCCTTATTACCCCCGTCAATGCAAGTGTTTGTGATTCCCACTTGCTTCTCACTAAAGTGGTATGTAGATCATTGTTTTGTGCAGGTCAATATAGATGATGGTTAAATATACATTATATCTATATTTAAGAGTTGCTTATCCCTCAGATAATGGAAGTAAATCTTTCAAAAATGTGAGACATGCCTAAGACTTATAAGGATTAGAAAATCACTGATAACTTTACTACCTAAAGATAGCATGACTTATGTTTTAGAGACGAACCCACTTGTTTTAAGTAGCTATTGAATGATCTCCAAGACCTATCCATAAACTTGCCATCATGAGGTTTTATTTATTTACTTATTTTTTTTAAAGAAGCAGATTTGATTCATTACAGGTCATCATTGCAGGTTTGTTGAGAATAGACTTTTTCTTTTCAAAGGGAAGAGAATTTAATAAAGAAATTGGAGGCAAGCAGCCACAGATTTCACTCTCAGCCTTGCCACACACAAGCTATGTGACCTTGGCTAAATCACCTAACTTCCCTGAGCTTTGGAAACATAGTGAAAACTAAACATGAGAATGCATGTCATGTGCCCAGCGTGGTCTCGCACAAGATAAGCAGCCAGTAACGGTAACAGACACCCTTGCCCTTCTCTTCTGTTGACACTTTAGAAAAGGCAAGTGTTAAAAATATGCTTTTAATTCCAAGCAGCTTGTTCTGAGCTCCCTGTTGAGTGAACGTCTTGCAGTTAATTCTAATGGTTTGTCTTGCTAATGAGGGGACGTTGCATTATTGGTTTGAATGAAGCAATTAAGTTAAAGAGATGGCTTAGGTTTAGTAAGCCGCACACTCTCAGCAGCCGAAGACAGATAATAATATCCTTATTGCCCACGTCAGTGCAAGTGCTTGCCCCTGCTCCCGCCCTCTAAGCTAGTTTCCCACCCAGGGGGTGGCACCACCTCACGAGCTACTGAGGATGTTTGTACCACTGTCCCTCTGAACTAAAGGAGCCCTCCCCCCTCTGCCTCCAATTCTCAGAAGCATGGTCAGAGCTAGAGTTAGTCTTCTAGGAATTTTTAAGTCATTCATGTAGGTGTGGCGCACGAGAGTAACAATTTTCCCACCTCCTAACTCCTCAATCCTGGCTGCCAGTGAGACTTCTATACTTCAAAGTCCAGGTGACACATTAGACTAATTAAAGTAGAAACCCTCTAAGAGTCGGATCTAGGCCCCACCCCAAAAAGTATGTTTTCACAGCTTCTCAGACACCCCCAACGACGCTCAGGAGGAGAATCCACCTGTCTGTCCCAGGCGGAAATCAGACATGCCTCCACTCTCCAGCCTTCTTGTACTCTAGTCTCACATCCCTCGTTCCTCCCACAACACTCTCTGGTTCTGCTCAGTTTGATGACGATGGTGCACAGGCCCCCCGGAGCTCACACACAACCCACATAATTAAGGAAGCGTATGAGGGGGGTTAACAGGTTACCAAACCAGAATCAGAAAGCATGAAGGTGACCGTGTCTGGTCCACAGCCAGCTGCCATGCCTCTCTCTGGGTCTCAGCCTCTCCATCACTGGGTCCTTTGGCTCTTGTCTCCATAGTCCCTTGGCCACTGCTGTCTCACAAGTCTCACAGTCTCAACGCTGCCCCTCTCTTCTGTCTCCTGCGTCACAATCATCTTCTGGCAGTGAGTTTGGCATTTGGCATCTTGGTCAGATTAGAAGGCACTCTCCTAAAGTCTCCCTAGTTCCCACTGTCTAACTAAGGCTTGGTGGTGTGAGGCACTTGGTTACTCACAGAAAGGGGGAGGTTCGAACCCACCAGCTGCTTTGTGAGACTAAGATGGGGTAGTGGGCCACATCAATAGGTAGAGCCCTGGAACTCCTAGGGGGGCAATTCTACCATCTCCTGCTGTCTTGATGACAAGACCATTTAAAAAATCTATGGCAACCTGTACTTCATAACCATTTGAAGACACCATATTCCAGTAGGCAGAAAATTTCTATTTAGTTGTTTGTATCTTTTAGTTACAATTTCGGTGAAATTTTGCAGAGCGAATTAGTCTCCCATTCAACAAAGTCATACTTTGTTTCATGATATCAGTTGCAGTCCCCCATTGTAACAGCACTCTGCCTACTTGCTTCCTTAGCAACCCCCAACCCTGTTGCAGCTGCCCTCCTTCCCTGCCATCTGGGCTTTGGTTTGGGGCAACTGCCACCCTTTTGTTTTGGTCTGGTATCATTGATTGTGTACATACTGAAGAGTATGCCTCCCCCTGGCCTCATTCTTCACTTGATAGGCCTTTAAATTGTTTGATGGAAGGTTGATCTCCAGAGGTGGCTTCCACCTCAGGCTGGAAGGGTGTCTATGGGTCACAGTGTTGTTGTTGTTGTTGTTGTTGGTGGTGGTGGTGGTGGTGTGTGTGTGTGTGTGTGTCTGAAGGGAGGGGTCCACCCATATCGGTTAGTCTAGTCTTTTCCTTTTTAACCATTTTATTGGGGGCTCTTATAGTCTTCAATATCAACCATCCATCCATTGTGTCAGACACATTTGTACAGACGTTGCCATCATCATTTTCAAAGCATTTTCTAGTCTTTTTCATGGGATAGAGGATTTCTCTGCCCATGAGCTTTGTCTTCTCCAGGCAGGAGCTCTACCACATACAGCGAGAATTCTTGAAGGAGAGGACGCGGTGCCGAGCCCTGGAGGAGGAGCTGGAGAACCCCATGAATGTGCACAGATGGAGGAAGCTTGAGGTAACTCCTGGGGGGGGGCTTCTTTCCCCTCCCCCATGCCTTCTTCTTTTACCCTGCTCCCTGCCTCATCTTCCCAACCCCCCCTCTGCTTCTAACCACAACCACGATAAGAAGCAATGTATACAGTTCTGTATAAATTGTCACCCAAACGTCAGGCTGGATTGGATGTTCCAGAACCAAATGGTTCATCTTGGACACAATCCCTTCTGCTAAAAACAGACCCAGGACTAGTAGTGAACTGGTGTCACCAATAAACTTGAAACAGTTTATTCCCACCCCCAGCCAGTCAGCTTTGGCCACCTATTAACTTCAGACTATTGGCCACCTTCTTTTTATTGGCCTTGACATTCCTTTAATCCCTATAGGCAATGAGGTTTTGTCTCTCTTTGCCATGGACCAGCCTTTGCTAGTTAAGCACTCTCTTCGAGTCTGGGGACACAACCAATGTCCCATTGGTAAGTGGTAGATAATAAGTGTCATTTTTCTTTCATGACTTCCTGACTGACATTGCCATAAGCACCCCAGAGACAAACTCTGCTTGCTCCACAAACCATGGCCAGCTCCTTTCCTTGCGCCGCACCATGCAGGTGCTGGAAGGGACTTTGATTAAATGACCAATTAAGTTTGGAGGAGAACCTGGGGAGGTGACAGAAGAGAGAGCTGGGGAAAATCAGCCAAGTTGGTTTTTGTTTTTCATTTTTTCCCTTTTAATGAAGACAGCATTAAGGCTAATGCATTATAAATTGCTATGTAAACACGAGGCCTGAATTTTAACAACAGCCAGCCATGCCAAGTGAATACGTGCCAACTCCAGTCCTGATAAATGGAAATCACTTGGCATGACTTAGAATTTAAGTTAAGTCAGAGTCTGGATTCTTCTTCTCCCCCTTTTGGGCCTTTATTTTCTCCTCTTCAAATACTAAGAACGTTGTAGCTTATGGAGTTAAGAGTATTAAAGATGCGTCTGGGGATTTTAAATCCATTTACTGTCACACGGGGCTATTCCAGGTGTTTTCAAGTCAGAGCTTTGAAGTGTGCAATTCAATGTCAATTTCTATTACACTATTAGAAAATTAGAAACAGTCAGGAGACTGTTAAAAATAGTTAGTAGCTATCTTAATTCAAAATGTCAGTGCAGTTGGAAGTGGAGCTTTGGCTAAAGTCAAGAGGACACCTGATCAATTGAGGACTGTAGCCCTTGTTTGAATTGCACTGAGATCCCTCCTGAAGAAACCTCAAAGCCCTACAGATTGATAACTCCATTTGAGGGCTAAATGTCACGGTCGTGTTCTGCTGCCAGCTATTAGCTAAAGTCCACATCTTGGAAACCATCCTCATCATGGGCTGTAATGAATCTTCCTGCTGACAGTCACCAGAGGAGGCTTATATGGCTGAAGCAATTAGGGAACCCAGTCTCGTTCCCACAGAAACAGAGTTGTTGCCGCCGAACACAGCAATTGTGGGCCCCAGGCATTTCTGGACTTGACTTTAGTTCAAGGTTGGCCCGGCACCAGTTTCCCTGGTGGGGTTAAATGATTTGACTTCTCTGAGCGTCATTTGCCTTACCTATAAAAGGGGAGGGCTAAAACAGAATCATAGGGCTGCCCACACGGCTGACATCTGCTCTGGCTGGTGGCCAAGAACCCAGCCCTCCTGGATACTATCATTACTGTTACTCTCGTTGGTGGAATAAGCATATTCACGTCTACTGATGGGCTGAAGAGAGTCAGAAATAAGACATTAGGAAAGCTGTAGCCTGCTCTCTCTCTCTCTCTCTCTCTCTCTCTCTCCCTCTCTCTCTCTTTGGTAGGGGAGGGGGTGGCAGGGGCAGTTATTTATGGCCACCACACCTATGATACAGGTTTTGTGAATGATGATTCTGTATTGGGTCTGCGAAGACTTCAATTATCATTTCCCCCGAGCTCTCCATCCTTTGGAAGGTACCGGTAACTGATGACATGTCAGTTACTTTTTAATTTTCGTTCCCCTTGGACAGGCCAGTGACCCCAGTACCTATGAGCTGATACAGAAAATCCATGTCCTGCAAAAGCGTCTCATCAGCAAGACTGAAGAGGTGGTCGAGAAGGAGCTGCTGCTTCAGGTAGCATTTTCATTCTCTGCACTCCCTGGGCTGTTTCCAGGACGACGTTCTTAGCATGTATCAGTTCCCCGGGCGGCTGTCATGCCTCACCTGGAACTGTAGATGGCAACAGTGACTCACATATAGGAAACAAGCACACCCTGATTATGCTGCGCTATATCAAGAATTCCGGAAAATTAAGTTCAAGGCTAGACTTATTGCGTTAGAGAATGTGAACACCCTTCCTGCCCCCCTCATATCTCTGCAGTTTTATTTGTCAGATTCTTTTAAATACTTTTCCCCCTATCTCTATCAAATGGGAAATACTGTGATTTTGATTTTGAAAGTAAATTCTCATGTAGAGACGTGCTCACACGACACAGTCACAGATTTTTGCGATTGGAATGGGAGGAAAATTGTCTTTCAGGAAAATCATCTTATTGGGGGCTCGTACAGCTCTTCTCACAATTCAGACATCCATCCATTTTGTCAAGCACAGAACAATGTCTTCTTAAGGAGTCTATGCAATGAGTTATTCTGGAACAATTAGGAAGAGGAAGACCCTTTTCAAGGAGCCCTGGTGGTTTAGTGGCTACGCATTGGTCTGAGATCTGATCTGTGGGCAGTTTGAAACCATCAGGTGCTCCATGGGAGAAAGAGCTTTCCATTCCAGTATCAGTTCCCCTCGGTATCTGACTTGATGGCAGTGAGGGCATTTGTTTTTGGAAGGTCCTTTCAGGCTTCGGGCTTTATCAGTAAGAGGGACTGTGATTAATCACTGCCGCCACCTCTTCCTCTTCCTCCATCCTCATTGTCTTCAGAATGGACACATTGTCTTCATCCCTGTCTGCATGCCACATCTGATTCTGAGGGCTGTATGCCCCTGGTCTCATTTCATAACTTAGGGGCTTGGTGCTGCTCTCCCAGTTGATGGATGAGACAGTTGGGTTCCAAGACTTTGGTGTGGAAGTAAGTTCTGGTGCTAGGTGGACTGGCTTGAAATCCTGCATCTTCTAATTTATAGTTGTGGGAGTTTAACTTCTCTGCATCTTAAGACCTATACTATCTTGGTAGTATGGGAGAGTAATAGAACCCATGGACAGAGATGTGGTGAGGAACAACAAAAAAATTCTCAGCTTCCTGCTTGGTGCAGAGTAGAGGCATATCATGTTTCACGGTGGTTGCCTTTTGTGCACTGAAACAGTGCATTTTTTACAGACGGAAGGTTTGCGACGAGCCGTGTCCTGCAAGTCTGCCGGTGCCATATTTTCCAGCAGCGTGTGCTCACTTCGTGTCTCTATGACAACATTGTGGTCATTCTCACAGCTTTTTCAAAATGCTGCTGTGTTCTTCATCGGCTGCCCAAACCCAAACTTCATTGCCTTCTAATTGATTAAAAACGTCACTGCCTTCTACCCTAGAGGACAGGGTAGAACTCCTGTGGGTTCCTGAGACTGTGACTCTTGATGGGAGGATTCAGAAGCCTGCTCTTTCTCCTGTGGAGCCACTGGTGGCTTTGAACTGCTGGCCTTGAGGTTAGCACCTCCATTTGTAAACCACTCTGCCTCCAGGGCTCCTCTCAGCAACGCGGTCGTTTCGGAAATTCTCAGTTCCCAATTTGTGCAGTGGAGATTATAATTCCCCTTTCTACTGTGAGAGGGGTGTGCTCCGGGGAGAGTCAGCTGCTGGCATGTCCTATTGTGTGGAAAACCAATCCGCCTGTGGGCACGGGGGTCCGACGGCCCCAGGCCAGAACTGGGCTCCCAGCCATCACAGCCGCAGGTCACTCCCCTGAGACCATGCAGCTGGGTAAGTGGCACGGCTGGCCCTCAGCCAGGCAGGCCTCCTGCATCCCTGCTCTCCACAGCTTCTCTGCTCTGCCTCCACTCCCATTATTACTGAATTCGTTTTTAAAGGCCCGGGTTTTGCTTTTTATGAAATCTCGATATTGCAAGTTTGCTTTATATATCACTGATTGCTCTGACTTCATCACGTCCTTCCTTCTACGCACTTTGGATTTACTTTGTTCTTTTTCCACCTTTTGAGATTGATGCTTAGTTCTTCATGTTCCCTCTGCCTTTCTAGCAAAGCTTTAAAGGAGGCGAAATGGCCTATCATGACCTTTTAAAAAACAAGTTGTTTCCACAGGTTTCAGTGTGTGGTGCTTTCAATTCTGTTCACTCTAAATATTTCTATTTTTGCTATTCTCCCATAATCAGAAAACTTTTAACATCTGTCCTCTTTCTCCTGTGGTAATCTCTAAAGTTCTAAATAGGCATTTAGGTTATTTTTGATGAGTGGCTTCTTACTTTTTAACCTTGTGCACTGTATTGCAGTGATAATTTAGTATTTTGTGAAACTCATTTTGCTACCAACTAATTTCTTGTGTAAATGATGCCTACATGTTTTCAATGTACTTTACATGTTGAGGGCTCAGGATTCTAGATAACTTTATTAGGTCAGCCTGATTAATTTTGTTGCCCAAATCTATATTATTTCTTTCTTTTAAAAATGTCTATACTATTTCTAATTTTTTTATTCAGCTGACAAAAGCATGGGGATTTGTTTAGTTCTTGTTCTAATTTGCCTCCTTTTGATTTAAGTATATTTTACAGCATGTTAATAAGGTAAGTAAAAATTTAGACTTTTTATTTCCTCTGGTGGTATAGTCCTAAAAATTTAGACTTTTAATTTCCTCTGGTGGTATAGTCCTTTAATAACAGGCAACAAATCTTTCCCTCAACAAATCTTCTCCCTCTTACATCTTTTCCCATTATATTTGCATTTTTCTTCTGAACAGTCATCATCATCCTAAATTCCACTAAAATTTTAATTAAAATTAAATTTAAATTAATTAAAAATTAATTAATTAATTCTTGTATTATTAATACCAACTTTTTTTGGGGGGGGTTTAGGCATCACTGCCCTCTGGTGGTGGGAGTAGGAGGCCTAGCCTTTGCTCCTGTGGAGCTGGAATTGAACTTCCATCCCAGCGAGCCACAGTTTTGCGCACAACCACTACGCCACTGGGGATCAGCCAATAGCGGCTTTTAAAAACACATTGATCTCATATTAGTAAAGCTCAACTAATTGGGTTTATATTTTAAATAATTGATATTTTTACTTTCAAATTTATGATGCCCTTATAATGTAGGTTGGTACCTTGTGATATATATATATATATCTCCTAATTTGCTTTTGTCCTTTGACTGATGTGTTGAATTCATTTGTGCTTATTAACGAGTGAATTTTGATTTCTTTTTCTTTTTTATATTATGTAAGCATGAAATAAATCTGTCCTTTTATTTAGATTGAGTTTTCTGTATTTACTCTTTCCCTCAACAAATCTTCTCCCTCTTACATATTTTCCCATTATATTTGCATTTTTCTTCTGAACAGTCATCATCATCCTAAATTCCACAAAAATTTTAATTAAAATTAAATTAAAATTAATTTTAAAATTAATTAATTAATTAAAATTCATTAATTAAAATTAACTAAAATTTTGATACGCATCGTGTAGAACTGCTCTGTATCTTACTGTCTTTACAAACAGTGCAAGTTCTTCACATTTTTGAAACTCCGTCTACTTCCTTTGATCTCTTCAACATTATTCATCATCATCTTTATTTATTTACATATACCCATATGCTTACTCTGTCCCGCTTCTCCCCTCCAGCATTTCTTCTTCTTTTCTATCAGTTCCCTCTTGGTTCAATCTTCTTCATTTTGAAGCTTATCCTTTCTTAGTTCTTTCAGTGGCGGTTTCTCACGGTGGCCAGCACTTTCCTTTGTTAATCTGAAATGCCTTTTTCTGCCCTTATGTAGGCGTGATGGCATCAGCATCGTGTTTTCTATTTGCACCTTAGAGATCTGAGCACTCTGTGTTCGATCTCTTAGTGATGCTACTGAGAAGTCAAGTGTCAGTCCAACCGCCAGGGGCAACACTTAGGGTTCCCTTTTCTGACACCTTCGGTTTGATTGTTAGAGCTTTGTTTTGCTTTTGGTCTTCTGGAGTTTGGCACAATACATCTCGGTTTGGCCTTTTTTTGGTTGTCATGTCTAGGATTCGATGGATTTCTAGAGTCTGAGGATTGGATACATAATCTTTTTTTTTTTGGGTGGGAGCATCACTGCCCTCTGGTGGTCGTGGGAACTACCCAGTGCTGCTCCTGAGAGCCGCCGCTGGATGTGAACCGCCAAGCCCAAGGGCCGCTGTCCCGCACTCAACCACTTATGCCACCGGGGCTCAGCCGATAATCTTGCTTTTAATCTATCTAGTCGCACATTCTGAGGAGCCCTGGAGTTACAGTGAGTTGCACATTATACTGCTAGCTATCAGTTGGAGCCTACCAGCAATTTGGAGGGAGAAAAGGAAGCTCTCTGCTCCAGCAGAAATGTACAACTTCAGAAACCCAGCGAGGCCGTTCTACTTAGAGTCTTAGAGCCTCTCCGTGAAGCTGGATCAGCTTGATGGGCTTGAGTTGTTTCTTTTCAATTTTTTGTTTTTGTTTTGAGTTATTCGCACATTCTGAAACTCCATTTAGAAATATGCTGAACTGACTGTGCTTCCTTCTTTACCTACTGGTCTCTCTTGATATTTCCATTTGACCAATTTCTTTTGGCTACACTTTCTTACCTGTATTGTCTTGTCCACCAGTTCTCTTTTAAGTTGTGCTCATCTGCTAAGAGCCCCTGGATATTTTTATTTCTGCAATTTTACTTTTCTAGAGGTTCTTTTTTTTTTTCCCACACATACCTGGCCTTTGTTGAGAATGTCTTGATCTTCTTCTCACATTTCTGTTCCTTCATTTAGGTCTTCAATTAATGTAAATGTGGTTATTGAACCTCACCTGCTTGCTTTATTTTTGGAAGGGTCGGAAGTTGTTTTTTGTTGGCTGCTTTCATACAGAGCCCATCTTTTCTTTTTTGTGTTTTGTAGTTATGGATGGAGAACTCATTTTTAGAAGGGCTTCCTATATGGCATGTGAGGATGGTCTAAATTGAGGGGGTTCCCTTTATTTTTTTCAGCCTGGTATCCCACAAGATATTTATCCCCTGGGATCATTTCTACATTAAATTGGCACTTTGGGGCTCAATCAGGCAGCTGGTTCACATATTTTTGTATCTCGGATTCTTGTGAGAGATTATCCATGGATACAGATTTGCTGGGGAGATTGATTTTTTCTTTTCTATCCTTTCCAGAGCTGAAGTGTGATGAATGAATTTCCTTGTGTCTTCTTGTTTTTGTGGGTGGATTTAAAGAAAACCTGTTGTATCTTTTCACCAAGGTTATAATTCTTCTAAGCTTCTACCTTTATGTCAAAGAGCCTCATTGCCACCTCCTAACCTTATATAGGCCTGGAATCTTACCTTTTCCCCCACCTGTAACCACTGGAATCCCTGCACAACATCCCTCCTCCTGGGATAGTTCCAATGTCCATGTACGGCTCTAATGAGCACTTCACCCTTC
>PVJH01016363.1:0-50799 GCA_004026705.1 Nesogale talazaci
ATTTTCATATGCCATTATGGCCTCTGCTAATGGCCTCTTTCATCTGGGTGGTGTATCTGTGTTTCTGCATTGTCTTTTCCCCTTTTGAGACTTAATAAATGTTCTTCTTAATTTTAAAAGAGGGGCATCAATCTTTTTTTTTTGACTATTTTTTCCCCAATGATTTTACTGGGGGCTCTTACCACTTTTATAACATTCAATTCATCATTTGTATCAAGCATATTTGTACACATGTTGCCATATTCATTTACAAATATGTTCCACTTGAGCCCTTGGTATAAGGTCCTCTTTCTGCCTCCCCCTTTTTTTAATGAATCATTTTATTGGGGGCTCATACAACTCCCAACACAGTCCATACATGCATGAGATGTATGCAGGCCACATTTGCACACTTGTTGCCAATATCACTCTCAAAACACCCTCCCTCCTCTTAAACCCCATGTTTCCCTTCCCTCCCTCCTCCCCGTCCCCCATGAACCCTTAATAATTTACAAATTGTTATTACTTTTTCATATCCTACACTGTCCATTGTGTCCCTTAACTCACTTCCCTATTGTCTGAGCGACATCATTCTTAGTAAATAGGAACTCCCTAAGCAAGTTGAATTGACACGAGTTGCACCAACGGGCTCAAATGAAAGAACATCATGAGGATAGCAGAGAACTTGGTGGTGTCTAGTTCTGTTTTATAAAGAGCCACCAACAGTTGTAACCAACCCAAAGATCCCTATTGACACATAACTTTTCCATAAAATACAGTGATTTTGATTTTTTTTGTACAGTGATCTGCATTCATGATCATAGTTTTTAAATTTGATATTGTTGATCCAAATCATTTCCTCCAAGATGACTGCATCAGTTTTTATATAATTCTACTTATAGTATACTTATTTCTGGTCTGATGAATGTTTCCATTTTCCATTTCAAAACTTTTGTATAGCTGAATTCCCTCCTTCAACTAATTTCTTTCAAATAAATTATTTTATTAGTTCTAAATATCCAATTAATCCTATGTGCACACCTTTAGATTCACTAAGAGTCAAAATGAGGTGACAGATTATTAGACAGAAGACTGACAGCTGGAATCCATCTAGAGTTACATTGTTAGACAGGCCTTGAGATTTGCTTCTGAATGGTCTCAGTCTTCAAAATTCTATGGGGGAGTTCTTTTCTGCACATACAAAGCATGTTCAGCTGGGTTATCTGAAGAAGAAATACCACTAACACATCTTTGTTTAAGAAAGAACTTTAAATCTAGAAATAAATTTATATCAAGAATGCTTCCCAGTCCAGTCCCCCTCATGCTCATGAGTCTGACGCTAGCCGAGCCCTCTTCAAATTCAGGGAGCTGAATGCTAATGAAAGGTAAAACACGATGCAAGGACCACATGTCAGTGAGTGCAGCGTCATGCAGCCCCAAAATTAGAAGCAGCATGGCAAGGTGCAAGCAATTCAGAGGTTGCTTCCCCAAGGTCAACAGCTCACATGTGGCAGACACAGAGTTCTAGAAAACAGAGAGGGCAAAGAACAAAAAAGAGAAGCAATTCTTAGTATTTCTCTAATAGAAAATGTTACACCCCAAGGAGGCCTCATCAGGTACCACTTGATTGACATGTAGGACTCTACTTCCAACTCTGCATAGATATCATCAAGCAAGCATAAAATCTCACCACCACATGCAGGTCACCATGTGTCATAATCTATTTGACAATAATTAACAACACAACCGCTATGCATATGTCTTCCTGCTTCTCTCCTCATATGAGGGAGTACCCCACCTGAAAATCCCAGAATTTGTTTTTCCCCAAAGCTAAGTATTTAATTTTTTTTCCAAAACATCCTTATCTGCTTCAAAGTACTTTTCATTACTCTTAATTTATTTGTCAAATTTGCCACTCCATTCTTGAAAGCATTTTTGAAACCCATCTGTTTGAATGACTGACTGACAGCACCTCCCTCATTTTTCCTTCACGTTTTCTACATCATCCAACTGCTGTCCTTTCATGTCCCTCTGCATTCGCGCAAACCAAAAGAAGTCACACAGAGTGATATCAAGTGACTAACTTGTGAAGACAAGAGAAACATGCCCAAAATTGGCACACCAAGATGGCTGTGTGAGCAGGTACATTGTCATGGTAGCAAAACCAGTCCCTTGTCTGCCACAAATCAGGTCTTTTATGCACACTAATACACAATCATTTCAGAACAAAAACAAAAACTTGACCAGGAGATTGGCTTGTTGTAACTAACTCTGAATGCACAAACAGTTGACATTTTTGTCCATTTGGGAGGTTGACAGACATCCAGAATGAGGTTTGACATCATTCAACATTTCACCTTTGTTGCAGTGAGAAATCCACTATAATACTGAAGTTTTACTTTTCCCCATAGCGCTGTCCTTGGAAGCTCTCTTCCTAATCACAACAGTTTCTGAGACATTTTTCCCAAACAGGAAACAAGATTTCATAGCTACACTGTTCATTTAAATTGATCATCACAAAAAAAGAGATTTGAGAGAAATTGTTTCTTATGAAAAAGCTCACTGTGACCAGAGAGAACCTTCCCAAGTGATGCTACTGGGTGGACTAACAGAGAGAGTTGCTTGATGCTCGCCTAGTGGGAAATTTTTTTACTACAAAAGCTCTGCCCTGTGGATATTTTTCCTCCCAATTTCGGAGTATCCTAGTCCTTACAAAATGCTAGCTTACCCTAACTTTTCGGTAAGCTAAAACTCTAGTTTCATCTTTTTCTGTTTCCATAGTTTCTATGGAAACATAGGTTCTATATTCTGAGGGCTACCACCCCTCTCCTTTTTACATTCTTCCTCTTCTGTAGCCTCTCCCATTCCTGTTAATCAGGAACAGGATCATGGAAACAAATGATACTGTCTCAAAAAGATCATGTCTATCCTAATGTTTATATTCCTTGTCTAGACTAGTAGATAAACTTTGATTAAAACTAACAGCCAAGTCAGCCCTGGAGAATGTGGTTCATAGTAAAATTATCAATAATAAAATTTCAATTGAATTTTAGCGAATCCAAGATGGTTTTTCCTCTTTGCCATTTTTTCTATTATTTCTACCTATATCTGAAATCTTTACCTATAGTTTTTTGGGGAACATGTTCTTTTAAACAATAAATGTATAAAATTCCAGGAATGTAATACTTTTTCTGAATCATTTTGTAAAAAGAAAATTCAGAGAAAATTTTAATTTCTATGACTACCTTTACTTCTTTCACAATATGCCAGGAGATTTAGTTTGTATAAAATTGGCAGTTTCACATTAAAACATGAAGGATTCTGAACTTGTTTGCCTAAATTTTACTTATACAAAAATGTTCATATTTTTAGAACACTGAATAAGTAATGCTTTAGAATTTGTTTTCTAGAAATAGCAGTTTAAGGCACATTAATGCAAATATCTGCCTGTCTACCAGAAGGGAAGTAGAAGAAGCTGTTAGGTAAACCATCTCTACATCTAGAGAATTCTGAAGAAACACAGATCCACACTCAGTTTAACTTGGATGTCTATAAATCTGTAAAAAAAAATTGAAAATAGGGGCTGAGCCCTGGTGGTGTAGTGGTTGAGTGCGGGACTGCGGCCCATGGGCTTGGCAGTTCAAATCCAGCAGCGGCTCTCCAGAAGCAAGGCTGGGTAGCTCCCCCGACCACCTGAAGGCAGTGTTGCCAAAAACAAACAAACAAACAAACAAAAAAAAAAAGAAAGAAAAGAAACGTAAGTAACTGAGTTTGCTCCCCAGTTCTCCTCCTTCTCAAAACACCATTTTACAGACCAAGAAATAAATGCCTGTAAGATTGTACGTTGTAGGTGGATGCTGGGTTTACAGCACCCGATTTGCAGGCACCTGATATGACAGAGTAGATTGTGAAATATAAAACCAGGGGTCCTTTTAAGATTGCATGCCACTTGCTAATTAACTCTTTCAGGGTCCAATTATTTTCTACCTGAAAATTTTTTGGTTTGATCCCATGTGTTTTCAGTAATGGAAAGAATATTGAAATGGAGATCTTGTAGGGGGAAGGGGCTATTTATTGTGAATTCTATTAGCACTGTGTGTAACACTTACATCTTAAGTAAACTTTCATTGTAGTATTTGTGGAATGAGGTCCGTTTCATTACATTCAGAATTAAACCGTTCCCCACAAGTTACAGTGCATTCTTTTAGTGGAACTGCAGTTCCTGAGGTATTAGAACCTGAAGTACTGATGGGCAGTATATACTTCATATGTCACAAAAAGGTTTAAGATCTAATATATCACAAATTCCCATGTGTTCTTTAAGATTTAATTCTATTCATGCTTCTCAAATGAAAATTTTGCTTAAAAACTAAAAGCAATATTTTCACTAAAAAATGTATGCATATTATTAAATGTAAGCATATCACACTTTTTTTGAGAGCTCCAGTGCCAAAATTGTTAGACATTTAGGTGCTATCTGAAGGGATAGCAATTTAAATCTACTCAGCAGGCCCATGGGAAAGTGAAGGTGATCTGTGTCCATAAAGATTACAGCCTGTCTAACAGTATAGGCAATGATGCTGTGTCATCTGGGAGTTGGAATCTACTTTGATGTTGGCAAACCCTTATTTAAGTATAATATCATAGGAAGCTAAACCATCTGGAAATAAAATAATTCAGATATGCAGTGGAACACCAACAATCATCTCACCACAGTTCTTTAAAAATAATAAAATTATAATATTATTTGGTACACAATAAATGAAGCATATCTAGGACATACTACACATGAACAACTCCAACTGTTCATTATTGATGCATGCCTTTTGAAAACATATGCATAGGACTAGAAGAATATAATGCATTTTCCAAATCATTTTTGAAAGGAAAAAGAAACAGTTCAGACTTTACAAAGAGATATATAACTCTTTGGAAAGATAGCACTTTTTTGAGTATAAAAATGTCAGCATGTAAAAGCTTTAAAAAAGAGAGAGCTGGGTTAGGAAACTCTGTGTCATGGAAAATACCTCATTTTTATACCTTAAGAGAAATGCCAATTTACTTATGTAGAAATGATATTTCAAAAGTTTGCCCTGGGGCTGAGCCCCTGTGGTGTACTGGTTGTGCGCGGGACTGCAGTCCACTGGGATGGAGGTTCAATTCCAGCTCCACAGGAGCAAAGGCTGGGCCTCCTACTCCCGCCACCAGAGGGCAGTGATTGCCTCCCCCCACCAAATAAGTTTGTCCTATAATTCCTGACTATTGAACAAGAAATAATTTGGGGAGGAAGAGTTTCATTTCCTTCTAATTTGAGGTCACGAATGGCTTCATAAGTAACTTTTTAATAACAAACATTTTGTGTGTATAAGGTTTATTTCTACCAAGTATCAAAAGAGTAGATAATTCTCTGATATAGTAAAAAAAATGTGTTGAACCTGTTCAAAACAACAAGCTAGAATTATTGAAATGTGTCACCTAGGTATAAAATTAAAAGGTATATATTTATATTTTCTGTATTTTCATAATTTAAACAAAACTCACTGTTATCAAAAATATTTTTATTCATAATGACCTTATTAAACAGCATAGAACTGATCTATGGGTTTCAAGGTTTATTTTCATATATAAAGTATGAGAAAGAAGATAATGTTCTAAAATCAATTGAGGTGATGATGTGTACAACTTTTGAAAATATGCTTGAAGTACTGAATTTTATTTATGTGAATTATATATAAATAACATTGTTTTAAAATTATTTCATATTACTTCCACTATAGTAATTATTTACTAGATGGAGCCATTCTACTATGTAGAATGAGTAATTATTATATACTTATTTTGGATACATCATTGGGAAAGACAACACTAGAAAGTGTCATGCTCTATAATTGGAGATTCGGTGAAAACAAGGCCAGCTCAGTCAGATGATCTGACCAGCATATGCAGATATAATCTCAAAAATATTATGAGGATGGTACAGAATCAAATAATATTTTTACTGTTATATAGATGGTAATTATGAGACAGCGCTGATTTGGCAGCAACCACTACAATAATAATGACTTTTGAAACTTTAAGAATGACTTTGTAGCATGGAATATGCAGATGACACAAGCTTGATTACAGAAAGTGAGGAGGAACTTAAGCACTTGCTGACATAAAGCAGAGGCTGTAGTCTTCATTATGAATTGTAACTCAGTGCAAAAAACCCTGCCCCCACCCCCAAATCAAGGATGCTATAGGGGATGAGAGCATGAGAACTAGCCATTTTAAAAAGCAAAGGAATCATTGAAATATATTATATGTGAATACTATGTTAAGACAACAAATAGAAAGAAAGAAAGAAAGAAAGAAAGAAAGAAAGAAAGAAATCAAATTTGTTCAATGGTTACCATAGGTGAAGAGGAAAGATTTGTCATTTAGGGAGACACTTGAGTTTATGTCGATGGTGGTAAAATAATTTGAAAGGAATATCAATAGAGGCTGTACAAAACGACTAGTATAATCAACAACACTGAGTTCTGCAAGTAGAAGCTGTAGAATTGGAGACTGTTCTCTGTGTATATTTTTGCCACAATTAGAAAAATAATAATTACATATGTAATACTACAAGGAAGAATATATTCTATAACTGAATCTGATTACAATCATTCAACTCTTCTTGATATGACTGAATTACTGAATTGTGTGACAAACTGTAACTGGAATAATAATGTCTAGCAGCAGAAGAGCTTGGGGAGAAACAGGGAGATAACAATAAGTACATGAAAGTAGAAAACATTCTCAAACTGACTTTAGTGGTGATTTCACCACTATATTGTTTAGCCATCGAACTGCAGGTTATGTGAATTGTATGTGAATAATACTGTAAAATTAAAAAAAAATAAAAGATCGTCTCAAGCCAAAAAAAAGAAAAGGTCCCCAAAATTCTTGATAACTGTAGTCAGCAGACAGCATCATGATAAGTGAAAGATTGAAGCTATCGAAGATTTTATTGAGCTTGGATCCACACTAAATACCCAGAAAAACAAACAAATCTATCTCGGAAGAAGTACAGCCAGGGGCGCTTAGAAATTAGGACAGGGAGGCTTCATCACACACTTTGGGCATATCAGGAAAGACAAGTACCTCTAAGAGGACGCCATGATTTGTAAAGCAGTGAGTCAGGGATAAAGGGGAAGGCTTTTAAGGAGCAAGATGGACCCAAAGGCTGCAACAGTGGGTTCCACCACAACTCTCGTGAGGAAGAGAGCGGACCAGACAATGTTTCCCTGGGTTACACATAGGGTCCGTGGAAGTTCACACAGACTCAATGGCACCTACCAACCTACCAGGAAGGGCTAGCCACTTCCATCCTGTATGCACGATTGCTCTGTATGACAAGTGCTTCCTGAATGCACATTTTATGCAGGGCACATGTAAAATCTAGAATAGTTTTATCACACTGATATTTCCAGGTGTTACAATATTCAGGTTTCATGAATATTTCAAATATCGTTTACTGTTGACTCTTCACAAGAAACTGCTGACTTTATAAGCATTTCTAAATTCCTTGAACTATTTTTATACAGAGAGTCATTCAATTATTAGTGGCACACCAACTGCATGGCCCTGCACTAAGCAACGAGGAGAAGAACAGTGTCAACAATCTGGCCCACAGTGACTGGCACTTAATATGTGCTCAGTGAATTTAATTCTTTTCCTTTCTTTCAGGAAATGTGGGTTATTTTTTTTTAATGTGGATGACATCCTTCTTTCTGGTCTGATTCTTTATCTTCTTTGGCATAATGCTGATATAATGTTCTTCAGTGCATAAGAATAAATGAAAGAGTAAAATCAAAGTGCCATCTGGGTGCTTACCTTTATAAAACTACATTTTAAAAAATCTCTTCTGTGTATTTTCAAAATTATAAATTTTTTCTTTCTTTAATCAATAAATGTATACCTATGTTAAACACAAATGCTTTTTTAGTTCACTGTTATGAAAAAAAATTGACTGGAAGGACACCATATTCCCCTGCTGCCCTTAGCTTCCTGGTGCCCTTTGAGAACTACCGTGTATATTTTCTTTATTAGAGAATACCAGATAGAATTTTAAAAGAGGTCATGAAAATGCAATTACTTGCTAACTTATACTCACCGTCAAAAGATACGCACGTTGCAGTGCACCTGTCAACAAATGATAATTTAAAGGACTTGCATGTGGATCAATACAGAATGAACACAGAACCTTGACAAGTAGAACATGGATCATATTTGGAAGATCAACGTACACTCTGGCAGTCACCTACATGTGAAATTTGACAGTGTTCAAAACAAATAGTAAGAAATGAAAGTACACTTCTATGTATTTAAAGGGTGACACTATGTCAAGTAACATTGGACACAGCAGAGATCACATCATAAATTCACTACATGAAACAGCACTCTGGGAGCACCATACTTGAATGAACTTTGAGTGAAATGATTGATCTCCTACCACAAGGACCATTTGTGTGTACATGAAATGGCAAAGATCTAGGAGGTCAAGTCAAGAACCAAGATTAGCAGGCAAAGAGTTTTCCCTTTCCTAGCACAACTACTTGAAAGAGCAAGGGGTGCATCGTGACACTTGTCAGGACTTTTCTTCCATTTTCTCTAGTCACATTCAAAGCACACTTGACTCTATGTCTGAACCCAAATTGACCTCACTAATAGTAAATCCAATACTTGTTTTCAAGGCTCTTCTGATTTTAACTGTAAATTAGCATTTGAAATAGTTCATCTCGATCTTTTTTTGAAGGAACCTTCACTTGACATACAGAATGTCACATTCTTGGGTTTCTCAGACCTCTCTGGAAATACCAAAAAAACACTTTCATTAATTTCTCCTCCCTTCCATAAATAGCTTGCATGCACAAGACTCAGGTATGTATCCGCTGTGCTTTCTCTCTTAACCTCATCAATTTTTAAGCGGATTTATTGACATCTAATTCAGGTATCATACAATTCAATAGTTCAATCAAATCAAGATGGGTGTACAATCATTATCACAATCAGTTTTAGAATAATCCCTTTGCAGAACCTCTAAATAGAAAGTCTGATTAACCATCTCACCTGGTAGAAAGAACTCTAAAAGCACTAGGAGTGGACATTTTCATCCATTCAGGAAATCGGTGGATGTTCAGGATGAGGTTTGTCATCAAAGGACATTTCATACTTTTGAAACAAGAAAACCGCTGGGACTCTTGAGCTTTTCCCATAGTGTTGTCCTAGTAAGCGGTGATGTTCAACATCACAACCGACCTGTTTCTGCCGCATTTTTCAAGAGCAGGAAGCAAAATTCCACAGCCACTGGCTGTTCTCTTAAATCAGCCATCACACACACACACACACACACACACACAAACTGAGATTTGAGTAATACTGCTTTCATGCAGGCATAGCTATAGGGTGCACTAGCGCAGTACAAGTTGCTCAATGCTTGCTTAGCTGGAAAAATGCATACTCCAAATGCTCTGCTTAGCGGAGCTTTTATCCACTTGGGGGCTGGGGGTATCCCTTTATACACACGTCTATGGTTGACAACCATTATTGTCATTCTGTGTTGGAGGACATTATCCATCATCCACCTGGGACATCACTTCCATTGCCATGGGGTCTATACTGACTCATAGCCACCCATAGGGCAGGCTAGACCTGTACACAGAAATCTCTAAAACTGCAAATCCTCACAGTATAGAGAAAGCCTTATCTCTTCCTTGAACTGGCTGCTGGTTTTGAACTGCTAACCTTGTGGTTAGCAGCCTTACTGGGTAACCACTATGTCTTGAGAGTGTTGTTAGTTGATCCAATAGTATAGAGTTTGCAACACTGTTGAGAAAAGGAAGTCGTATGAGTACAGGCCAGGCTATGAACTGGAATACATGTGTTGTTGACTTGTACAGATTAAACTCTTAAATGACTGGTCACTGTTGATACAAATTATGTAGCCTAGTGGTAGGGAAAACTTTTAATACTATTGATTCACAGTAGCAAAGTCACGCTTACAGAATTGATACATGTTGTAGTGAAGCAAAGAAGGAATCAAGCTAGTAGGTATATTGTAGTGCCAGGTCATCCTTCACTGGGTAACCTCAAGTCAAAAGATTCCAAGTGACATCCAGTGTCCACTAGTTCTGTGCCTTTGAACTAGTAATCTTCTGTATCTTCTCATACTAGTGAGTGTCAGCCCTAAGAACAATGGCTAAAGGTATTTTTAAGGTAAATCCCAGTTCACTTAGTGGGATTTCCACA
Source organism: Nesogale talazaci (assembly GCA_004026705.1). NCBI lineage: Eukaryota > Metazoa > Chordata > Mammalia > Afrosoricida > Tenrecidae > Nesogale > Nesogale talazaci. Next base: position 10,255 of record PVJH01016363.1, read on the forward strand.
TCTAGGCATTCTAGTGTGGGTTATGAAGTATGTTGTGCCCCGCAAAAAAACTAATTCTAATATGCCGGTAGTTTGTAGCACAGAGTCGGTCACCAAGGGCTATATAGAAACTAGGCCCAAAATGACCAATTAGGATTAGTACCAGGAACATTCTCCCTTTGTTTTCCATATAAGTATTGTTAGGCATTTCTGTCTGTTTTTTAAACTAATATAAGGGCACTACTTCCTCTTTTCCTACCAACAGATATGTAATTGCCTTCTCCACACGTGCCCCTTTTCCCCATCTTGGCTTGCCTTTCCAGGAAAGTTTCTTTATCACTTGGGTGGGAGTTTCTGTTGGATTTGGTTTATCTTAGAACAATTTTTTATGGCAGCAATTGAGTGATCTTCCTTACCCCACATCTTGAAAACAATGACTACTTTGCACTATATATATATGTATATATATATGTGTGTGTGTGTGCTATATACTATGCACATTATGTAGATTTGCTAACATGTGTGTTCTTATTTAGAAAGCCATTTCTTTACTTATTTTACCAGGGAAAGTATAATTAGAAAAGCAAATAAGATTGTAAATCTCCATTGCTACAGGTTATTTTTGTTTTGTTTTTTTTTACTAGGATCATTATTATCCTAAAACAGGAAGATTTGAATGAATAAGAGTAGTTTCACTGATTCGAAGAAACATAAGGGGAAAAATATAAAAGCAAAATACTGTGGTCAAAAGGAAGCAAAAAAAAAAAAGCACATTTGCTCAAACCACTCATTTTACCCTGTTATTTGCTAACTGAAATGACTAGCTCCAGTATTTTTAGCCTCTGGGTCCACCCTATGATTGTGCTAAGTGGTGGTATTTATTCTTACATATATTTCTGCTTCTTCCTGTCATCTCTGTACTTGAACTTACAAACAAATCACACTGCTGCAGACTAACAACCAAGATAATAATTTTCTAGTAAATGTTTAACAACTATTCCTCCGAGGAAATAAGCCTTTATACACACCATTTGCCAATTCCCATGCATAAGGGCTCTTACTAGAGAAATGTAAACAATACATGATGCTGTTTTATACAAATCAAATTCAAGCTAGTTCCCATATACCATTGGCACCAGAGGCCTGCCAATTGTTGGGCTCTTCCACACCTTGCAGGATTAAGACTCGGCCAGCATATCCCTTACAAGCTGATCTTGCTTCCTTTGCTTACCCCCCTTCCTGCACAGAGATCACCGACTTCTTCTGCCTGTTCTAAACACAAGCTGTAATTCCATATGCGATTTAAAACGTACCTGGATCCACATGATACTGCTGGTTTCTGCTTTTCTCGATGCTGCGCCCTTCTTCAGAACCCTCCCCACCTCCACCCATGACATTCCGTATTTTTCATTTATTCCTTCAGCAAATGCTCATTGGACAGTGATTGTGTGTCAGGCACTACAATCAGTCTCCCTACAATAAACCAAATAGACACATACCATACCCATATAAAACACACTCTGGAGAATAATAAAATAGTCACATAAATTCAGAAAATTAAAAAATAGTCATGCAAATGCATAGAAAGATAAAATAAGATGTCAACAAGAAAATAGCACATAAAAGATGACTTGATTTCTGGCATGGTAGGGTATACATGCTGTTTCTGATTGTGTATCATGTTGTTCAAGTTCAAAGTCATATTTGTCACACAGGAGCTTATTACACTCAAATTACACTGCATTAAACAATGCTTCAGGGACAGTATTGGGTCTTCAGAAGAGCTCTGTTTCATTTGACCTGATAGAGAGTCTAAAGACCCTGATAAAAGAGAAAACTGGCAAGGGAGAGCTAAGAATGTCTTCTTCTTTCTCTCCTCTCCCCACATACCCTCCCGCATAAACCCTTGATACATTATAAATTATTATTATTTTCATATTCTATACTGACCACTGCTTCCCTACACCTATGTTTCTGTTGTTCTTCCCCTTTGAGTGGAGGGAGATAGTTATACATTGATCATGGCAATCAGTTCTCCCTTCTCTCCCTCTTCTCCCTCTTGGTATTGCTACTCCCAGTTCTTTTCCCTAGCGGTTTATCTGTCCGTGTGTCAAGAACTCTTGTCTGCACCAGTGTACATGCTCCAAATTAGTCTGATTTGTAAGGTTGAGTTGAGGTCACGATACTGGGGTGAGGAAGCCTCAAGGAACTGAAGGAAAATTGTGTTCCATCAGTGCTACACTGCACTCTGGATGACTCATCCCTTCCCTGTGACCTTTTGGTGAGAGGATGTCCAATTGTCAACAAATGGAATTTGTTGCGCGAATTCCCACATTCTCAACAATATGATTATTTGTTTGTGGTAGGGTTCAAGCAGAAAGAAAATGTTTAAAACATGATGATGGAAACATATGTGCAAGTGTGCTTGATACAATTGTTCTATGGATCATATTAAGAGCTATAAGAGCCCCTAATAAAATGATTAAAAAATCAGTTTCAGGAAGAAAAATAATGTTTGAAAACTGATTATGGTAGCCATTGTACAAGACTGCTAGGTATGATTGAACTATGGAATGATATAATATATGCATTAACTATCAATTAGTAATACAATTTTTAAAAAGAAAACATTGCCAAAATGTAAAAGAATCATAAAGCATGCATATTAAAAAAGAAAAGGACAAAGAAGATCTAAGAAGTTGTCAGCATACAAGAAAAGGCAAGGAAAAACTGAGGCTGACTGAAGACTGTGGTTTGAGCACTCATTGTAGATGAAGTGGAGAAATTGGAGCAGAACTTTCCCTGGGGGGACACTCAAAAAGAGGTGAGTCAAGAGCGAGGGTATTGACAGAAGCTGACAGAACATTAGATTAAAGAGTTTCTCCAGCTCTATTACACCAGCTTTTAAAACTCAGTAACAAAGCAGCCCCTTCGTTTCTTTCCCCCAAACCAGAATCCTTGAAAAACTTCTCATCAATAAATTGACGACACAACAAAATGATAATGCATCAAAAGTACTAGGGACAGTAACAGGGTTTTAAGTAATCAATAGGTGGCTTCATATTCAAAAGAATTCTTGCAAAGATCTATTGATTGTTGGAGGCTGCCCTTGTATCATAAGATGTGTCCTAATTTATCATATTCTTAATGTCCTTTGTAACTTGATTGAAAGACCATTAATTAAGAACTTATATAAAACAATCCATTTTAGGAAGAAAAACCCATTCTAGGATGACAAAAAATGAGTGAAGGTACTGTATTGTCCCTCACTTTTCCAAGAAATAGGAGACATTATTGTTTAACAAATATGTAGCTTTTCATTCTCACATGGGATATATACATATCACAGATACTGTTCTTCTGTTGCTTGGTGCTGTCAAATCAGTGTTTATCATAGGGACTTCATTCCCAGCAGAAGGAAATGCACCCTACCCCTGCTTACAATTTATATGTTTGAGCCCATTGTTGCAACCTCTGTGTCAAATCCATTTCCTTGCAGGTCTTTTTCGTTACATTTCCACATTACCAAATATGATGTCTTTTTCCAGCAACCGGTCTCTCTTGGTAACATATCCACAGTACAAGAGACAAAGTCTTGCCATACTTACTTACAAGGAAAATTTTAGATGTATTTCTTCCAAGACAAATTGTTCTTCTGGCAGTCCATGGAATTTTCAGTATGATTAGTCAGTAACATAATTTAAATGCATCAAATTTTATTCCATCCTCCCTACTCATTGTCTAGCATAAAATGAGCCCAGGGCACCTTAGTAACATCCAAAGTAATAGCCTTTCCTTTAATACTTTAATGAGGTTTTGTCCTGCAGATTTTCCCAATGCAGTAGCACATTGATTTCTTGCCTGCTGCATCCTTGACCATTGATTGTTGACTCAAGCAAGATGAAATCCTTGACAAGTTCAATCTCGTCTCTATTTTTCATGATGCTGCCTATGGGTCCTGCTGGAGGATTTGTGTTTTCTTTACACTGAGTTGCAATCCATATTGAAACCTTTAGTCCTTGATCTTCATGAGCAAAAGCTTCAAGGTCCCCTTAATTTCAGCATGCAGAAATTATACCATCTTCATAGCATGGGTTGCTGAAAAGCATTCTCCAATCCCGATGCTGAGTTCTTTTTCATATTGTCCAGCTGCTCAGCATACAGATTGAATAAATGGTGAATGGATGCCACTGTGATTTACACCTTTCCTGATATTAAGGTACTCAGTAGTCCTTTGTTTCAATTTGATATTACAGGTATTAAAACAATACAAGCAATTAAAATTTATTCTTAAAGACCAAATCTTAATTTGACTTAATCTAAGTCCATTGTTCTTTATCATGGCAAATTAGATGGATGTTGAGGAACACTAGTTGTGAAGAAACCTGCTATTAAATGAAAGATTTCTAAATAATTATAAAAACAAAACTTAAAAAAAACCCACAACATTAACTCTCATTACTCCAAAATTATCACTTTGAAAATCACTAGCGGGCAAATTGTAATATTGAAACTGAGTCTTGAACACATTTCACAATATTATTTTTATAATAGAATGAAACACATGCTTCATAATATCATAACTATAAAAAAACTGCTGCCCAGTAAAATTACCTTTTATGATATCATTTCTGTAAAAAAAAAACAAAAGCAAAGTTACTTATATACAATATGAACAGTTTAATATATAATAGAAATCCTTCTGGTGGTCTGGATTTTCTGAATACAATAAAGTTGACTAAGCCAAACAGCTTTCATTAATTTAGAATCCAATATTTATAAAAACAAATGCTGATGATCATCAGTTTCTCTCATGTGCAGAATCAATTAACATGCTTTATATCCTTTCTTACCTTTTATGTTCACTCAGGAAAATGATTGGGTTTCTGATGCTGATAAGTCAGCAGCAATGATATCTTCTTTAATGGTCTCCATCTGCTTTTCTCAATACCTAAATGCTTGACTATGAAAATAGTAAGATTGTCCTGACAGCATTCAACATTGTCAGTAAAACATTAAGGTTTAGATAAGCAATCCATGTGGACTTGAAAGGAAAAAAATCATGTTCTCCTGAGTGCATGTCAAAAACTATAAACTGTGTTGTCAAGTCCAAGATGATTTGACTTTTATGAGTCTCAGCTTAATTAAACTTTTATTCAGATCTCACTAGTTACTATGGAGTCTGAGTCAAGGCAACAACATGTGTTCAAGATGAAAAATTATCCGCAGGATTTTCAAGAATGCAATCTTTCTAAGCAGATCGACAGGTCTACTCTTCTAAGTAACTCTAAGGTGACCAGAAACTGCTAACCTTTTGGTTAGAAACTCAGCACTGAATTTTCATATTAACTTGCACTACTTAGGAACTCCCCCCTACTTAGACAAATGGTCTTCAAACTTCAAGCCACATAAAAATTATGTCCATCTGTTACTAAACTCAAAGATTCAAGGCTGGAGCTTCCAGCAGAGGACTTCTGAGGTAAGAATTTATCTTCTACTGAGGTTCCAAATGATGCCGATGTTACTACCTTTACTTTGGGTCAGACTCCATAGCAACTGGTTACCACACTTAAACAACCACACAATTCCACTTTCCTCCCAGGTTTAAAGAATATACATGTTATTTCTGTAGCTCTGCTCATGGGATATTTTAAAAAGCAATCAGTTCAGTCATGAACCCAGACCCATCAAAGATCTTAATGTTTCAATAAAAGAAACATCATTAGGTGCATAGCCTAAGGTTAAAGGTTAACCCCAAGAAGACAGCTATTATCACTTTTCATAGGAGATCATTGCAAGGACAGTAGCTTAAGGGACAGTTGTTGTTGTTATTGTTGTTGTTGTTTTTAATTGCAAGTGGTGTTAAGACCAGGACAGCATGTCATGGTTTGTTATAATCATAAAATAATGCTGTTTGCTTTCAAGTGACAACAAAATCTCCCTATGCTTTCCTTTCATAGTGAAAAAAGATGTTTATCTGGGATACTTGTATTTTGAATCCTGATTTTTAAAATATTGCTGTTGAACATACAGCTACTGTTGAGTCAAGTTACGCCATAGCAACCATTGCCTTTCTCTCACTGCAGGCCTAAATGTGTCCAATGGGTCAACCTCTCAGTTCTCAAAAAGCAACCATGCTAATTCTCTGTGACTTTATCCCAACACAAGCAAACCCAATGTGTTATATGGAAAAGTTGCTCCCTCAGGAGTACTTGATGACAATCTTTTGGAAGCTGACCACAAACCATTTCTTCCTGAAGCTTCTGTGTGGATTTGATCAACAACCCTTTACATAGTAGTTTAGACCAAGCCATTGGTGCTTCCCTGAGATATATTTATCTAATATTAAAAAATGAATATATTTACCAATGTTAATATTGCATATCATCAGAATGAGATAAAAATCTATTATCTGTACTGTGTTAGTCTGAGTAGACTAGAGAGAGAAATTCATAGACATGCCCATGGATACAAGGGTAAGGTTTATGTACAAGAGGAATGTGACATTGAGAAAGCATCCCAACCCAGTCCAGTTCAAAGTCATAAGTCTTATATTAGCTCATATACCCAATATCAGTCTATAAAATCTCCTTCTGACTCACAAAGTGAAAGGCCAGTGGGTGCAAAATCCCAGCACTGACGAGGGTCTCCCCATAGCTCCTCACTTCCTGGACTTAGGGTCCATCAACAGCATCCAGTGGTTGTAGAAGCAACTCAGTGTTGGCAGGGGTCTCCACCGTGGCTTCTCCAGCTTCAGAGGTCTGGTTCCATCAGGGTAGTAAGGCCGTGTGGCTTCTGCTCCAACTCCTCCAGCTCCTCAGATACTGCCATCTTGTCTTGTGCGTAATTCATCATCTCAGAGACTGACTCCCAACCACTGGAGAGATGGCCTCTCTTCTCCATAAGGGAAATATCACGAGGTTTCCCAGATCTCAGGAGAAAGCCATGCCCACACAGAGGCCTCATTGGCTACTCAATGGCTATCTCCAGATTAATAGACTAGACTCCACCCCTACATCTCAATCATGAAATTGACATAATGAGTACAGGACCACTACATGTGCTATGTTATGATAAAATATGTGCTTCCATAAGATCTAAAAATATACATAGGCTTTATATAAATACAAAGAGGAAAAATATTTTTATACCATAGTAGCCAAAAAAAAAAAAACAGAAAGAAAAATTAAGCCAAGTAAGAGCCCTGAACTATGGACAACTCCCCTCTCACAGTTCTATATAGTTTTTATGAAACTCAGGCCACTTTTTTGGACATTGTAATTATATTTGTGAAAAAAAAGATTTGAATTGCTCAAGCTCTAAGTTCATTGAAACTCTCCAGACTTTTAGTTCATATAAATATAACAAGATTTTTATTATTTCAGTTAGTTTATGATTGCAATTAACTTCATATAAAATATTTTAATAGAGTATTTCCTTAACCATATACCTTTAAAAAACTTTGTGTTGTACTATGAAATCATTGACCACAAAGTGGGTCTTATAATAAAAATGAATAAGCAAGCAAATAAATATTTTCTCTCAAAGTTATTGAACACTGTGATGTAGTTAGGAAATATGTCACTGATGATTTTATACTCACAGGAGTTATTATTGTTTATTATTATTTGGGAAAGCTTTTTTGTTTTTAGTAATATATAAACCATATTTTAAGCTATTTTTTCACATTTTACATAAGGTTCTCTATCATAAACTGTGTGCTTTCCTTCATTACATCAGCTTCAAAATAATTATGCAAAAAGGATTCAAACTCAAATTATAGTCGATGTCTGATTGCAAGCCCCAGGGGGAGCGGGGGGGCAGTGCAGGGAGAAAGCTCAAATTGCTAAATTTAAACATATAGGTAAATTTTAATTAAAGATGCTCACCAGAACTCAAACAGCTCAAATACTGTTAATCATATGACACTGACAATGTATAAATATAAATGATTATTCCAAAACAATGTAGTTCAAATGTTTCATGATATCCATTAAAATGTATTCTCATTAGAACAGATATATTGCTATTCAGGTTAGTTTTTACTTTCAACTCTGTGTATCAATTTTTGATCCCTAAGTTCAGACATAAACACTAACATTTATCAAATAAAAAGGTAGAGTCAAGCATTAGTCACCAATCTTTTGAGTAAGAAGAATAAAAAATTAAAATAATTATGTTCAAATACTGTCCTTGGCTGAATTTGGCCAGCCTCATTACACTAGTGAAAGTTATAAAGCCTGGTAGCATATCAGTCTAAGATTAGTGCTAAAATAAGATAAAATTCCATAGTACAAATGTCCCTTTGTACTATCACTAGGTACTACCTGTTTTGAATATTGTTCTAAGTAATAACAATATTCAAAAATAAGAAAACAATTCCCACTTGTCTGTCACTTTGCCTTACTGTAGTGGCTTGTGTTATTCTATGATTCTGGACACTATGCCACTGATATTTCAAATATGAGGAAGATTATCTAAAAAGAACAGGTTTCAGGAGAGTTTCCAAACTAACAATGAGGGAACAGACTATCCACATCAGAGAAATTGGTCACTGAAAGCCTTTCAAATTTATAACAGAAAACTGTAAAATACTGAAAACTTCGTGAATAGCAGTAGAACATTGTTAGAGAAATTGACACACAGTGAACCCCTCAGGTGTGCAAGGATTCAAATTATGACTGAGGAAGACCTGTCTTCTCAGAATGGAGCTGGCTGTAGTGATGTGGATGGAACAAAGTCTTCAGAAGTAAGGAATGGGAAACTTTCACTGCTGATGAGGTGTGACTCAAAATCAGGAGAAAGGATATAAATATCTATGGAGAATTAGAACTTGGAATATATAAAGTATGAATCTAGGAAATTTGCAGGTCATCAAAAGTGAAATCAAATATATAAAGCTTAATATTCTAATCATTATAAACTGTTATTGGCCATTCTGAGTCAGAAATGCCTATGGTTTACTATGCTGGGAATGACAGGTTTCAAAGGAATGGCATCACATTCGTAGTCCAAAAACCAAATTTCAAGATCTTTGTTGAAATACAAGACTCTCAGTTATAGGATAGTATCTACCCTCCTTTAAGGAAAACTAATCAATGCAACTATTTTTCAAGTTTATTTACCAATAAAGATCTTGAACAAAACAAACTCACTGTCATCCAATGGGTGGAAACTCATAGTGACCCTGTGAAGGACAGGGTCAAACTGCCCTGTGAGTTTCCAGGATACATCGGTCCAAAGCACCGGCTTCCACAAGCAGAGCTACTGGTGGGTTCGAAGTGCTGACGTTATAGATTGCAGCCCAACACATGGTCACTATGCCAACAGGGCCCCTCAACTACTAAAGCTAGTGATACAAAAATTGAAGAATTCTAAAATATCTTCAGTTAAAATTAGTCGATCATGCAATCAATAATCATTGATGATTATTGGTAACTGCGATGCAAAGTTGGAAATAAAGAAGGAACAGTAGTTGGAAAATGAGTCCTTGGTGATAGAAAGTGAATGATGTTATACGATACAATTTTGCAAGACTAGTGGCTGAGAACTGGTGGCGTAGTGGTTGACTGCGGGACTGCGGCCCACAGGGTTGGCGGTTCATATCCAGCAGTAGCTCTCAAGGAGCAAGGCTGAGCCTCCTACTCTCACCAGGCGGCAGTGATGCCCCACAAAAAACAAACAAAAGAAAAGCAAACCAAAGACTAGCAGTGTCTTCTTCTGTGCAAATATATTTTGTCAACAACACAAATGCGGGTGTCCTCTCCAGAAGGGATACAAAGAAATCACATTCACCACAACTGTGGAAAGAGATGATAGGAAACAATGCCAACAGCTTCAGGAAGGCCAGTAACCACCTGGGGAACAGACCATAAATCACTCCTGTAGTTCAGCTGGAAAATGATCACCTGTCAAGGAAAGCCAAACCACAACTTAGTGTATATCTGAACCTTGAGAATATCTCAGAAATATGGAACACAATGACAAATGATCAGATGAACTGTGGTACAACATCAAGAATATCAGAAATGTAGAATGCCAAAAAGGCCATTAAAAAGACATAAAATAAGGAAAAGATCCAAATGAATAACAGAAGAGATTCTGAAACTTACTGTTAATCAGCAAATAGCTAAGACAAATGGAAGAAATTATGAAATCAAAGAGCAGAACTGAAAATTTCAAAGGGCAGTCCAAGAAATATAACAAAATGCATCGTTATAGTGAAATGTGCAGGAACCTAGAGTTAGCATACTAAAAAGGAATAACATACTGGATTTTATACTAAAAGAACTCAAGAAAAACATCAGGCCTCAACTTAAAATACTGAAAACTCTAAGGAGAAAATATGAATTGATGCAAGGAACCTCAAAACAAGGTGGAAAGTATACACAGAGTCACTCCCAAAAAGAACTAGTGACATTCGACCATTTCAAGAGCAAATGGTACTGAAGGAAGAAGTCCAGGCTACACTCAAACCATTAGAAAAAAGTCAAAGCTTCAAAAGTTGATGGAGTATCAACTGAAATTTGTATTCTACAAAGTAATGAAGCCCTGGAGGCTCTGCCAAGGAATTTTAAAGATAACTATTTGGCAAATTCATTGAAAGAAATGAATATCTGTACCATTGCAAGGAAAGCTGCAACAACAGAATGTGCAAATAAAGAACAATATCACTGATGTCACATGCTGGTAAAATGTTGGTGAGGATCAGTCTACAAATGTTGCAAGAGTACCTTGACAGGAACTACCATAAATTTAGACCACATACAGAAGAGGACATGAAACAAGGATATCATTACTGATATAAGTTGGACCTTGGCTTAAAGAGGATAGCAGAAAAATGCTTACTTGTGCTTTGTGGACAGTGTCAGTCTGGGTAGACTAGAGGAACAAATTTCAAAGGCACACAAATGGATATAAGGAATGGGTTTATATTCAAGGGGAACAGGACATTGAGAAACCATCCCAGCCCAGTCCAGCTCAAAGTCACAAGTCAGCCATTAACCCAAATGCCTGAAATCAGTCCATAAAGTCTCCTTCTGACTCACGAAGTCACAGATCAGTGGCTACAGAGTCCTGGCACCTACAGGGTTCTCCCCATATCTCCTCACTTCCAGGGCACAGGGTCCATCAACGGCATCCCATGGTGGCAGAAGCAACTAATCGCTGGAAGAGGCCTCCATATGGCTGCCCCAGCCTCAGAGGTCCGGCTCCCTCAGGGCAGAGCCGTGTGGTTTCTCCACCGGCTACTCCAGCCTCCCAGATGCTGCCATTCTGTGTTGCCTGTGATTGATCATCTCTGAGACTAACTCCCAACAACTGAGGAAGATAGCTTCTCATCTTCATGAGGGAAATATCGTGAGATTTCCCAGGAGTCTCAGGTGAAAGCCATGTCCACACAGAGGCCTCATCGGCTGCTCAATGGCTATCTCCAGATTAACAGGCCAGACTCCACCCCTACATTTCAATCATAAAATGAACATAAGTACATGACTGCCACATGGACTATGCAAAATTATTCATCTATATTAGTCACAGTGAACTACTGTGTAGCATTGAGAAGAATGGGAATTTCAGACCACTTAAGTTTTGTTTGGATCAAGGGGAAATTGTGTGAATAGCACGCGCTTATACTACATGGTTAAAAGTCCGAAGAGGGGTATCTCAGAGTTGCATCCTCTCACCATACTTATTCAATCTCCTGCTGAGTAAATAATCAAGGAGGCTAAATTATATCAGGATTCGATGAAGAGTTATTAACAACTTACATTATGATGATGAAAATTATCTTACTTTCTACAATTTAAGAAGCCTCTGTAATATCTGCTGATGAAGATTAAGGATTTCAACCTTCTGTATGGATTGCAGTTCAATGATATGAAAACAAAAATGCCTACAACAGGACTGCTAGGTAATATCATGATAAAAGGAAAAAAAGATTGAAGTTGTCAAGAGGACCCACAATTGATACTCATGGAAGCAGCAGTAAAGCTATCAAACAATACATTGCTTAGGCTACATCTTCTTGCTGTACAAGATCTCTTTTAAGTGTGTAAAATTAAGGAAGTTACCTTTAAGACTAAGATGCACCTGACTCAAACCATGATATTTTCAATCAATTTATTTGGAATTTGGAAAGCGAATAAGGATGACCAAGTAAGAAATGATGTATCTGAATTATGGTGTTGAGAAGAATATTAAAATTATCGTGCACTGCCAAAAGAATAAATAGATCTATCTTGGAAGAGGTGTGGCAAAAACACTCCTTAGAGGCAAGAAGGGGGAGACATTGCCACTCTTACTTGAGAGACATTATCAGAGAACTCTGTGTCTAGAAGAGAACATTATGTTTGGTAAAAATCGAGGGTCTATAAAAGAGAGGAAGATCCTTGCCAAATGGATTGACATACTGACTGCCACAATGGGTTCAAACATAAGTACAATTGGGAGGTGGGTGCAGAACATAGCCACAGTTTATTCTATTATATATTCTCTGTGACATGGATCTCACAGTTCAATGCCCCTAACAATATTCTAAGGGATAATTTTGATTTTTTTTCTGGTTACATTTAGTTCTCACCTTGATTAACCATCTACAGTAAGATTAACCATCTACAGTAAGATATGTAGATTAACCATCTACATATGGACCTTGAAGTCACTTGGATGGATTTCACCACATTGTAAAAGATAAAGGGTGGATGGAATTAATTAAAAGGACTTAAAAGAAGATGATGCCATTCTCATGCTTTAAAATCAAACCATGGTATTGATTTATAGGTGAATATGGTAGTTACATAATTATGTGTCAATTTGAAGTGTAAGGGGAGGGTCCAACCTGTCAATCAGGTCCCAGTCTGATGGTGCCTCATTTGGGGCATCACTTTCTTATAAGGAGAGTCTTGGGAGCCTCCCCTTCTCTCTCTGCTTTCACCTTCATGCCAGCCAGCTTCACAGAGACCTGCATCTATCCTGTGATGCTTCCACCACCATGGGATCCATAAGACTTTTCACCCACTGGCAGATGGTCTTCCTCATTTGGCACCATTGTGCTTTGCTATGTGAGTCTGAAGAGGGACATATGGCCTAGTTTCTGATAAATGGACTCGATCTGGGCTAGGCTGGGATACTTTCCTGTTACACAACTACTTCTTTATTGTTTTATTGCTTATTTAAAAAAAATAGATCTATTGGGGACCTGTACAACTCATCACAATTCACATATGCATCCACTGTGTCAAGCACATTTGTACATTTGCTGCCATCATCATTCTCAAAACATTTGCTTTCTACTTGAACCTTTGGTATCAGCTCCTCACTTTTCTCTCCCTCCCCGCAATCCCTCCCTCATGAACCCTTGATATTTTAAAAATTATTATTATTTTGTTATGTCTTACACTGGCCAACGTCCCCCTTCACCCACTTTTCTGTTGTCCATTCCCCAGGGAGGGGGTTATATGTTAATCCTTGTAATCGGTTTCCACTTTCTACCCTACTTTTGCTCCACCCTCCCAGTATTGCCTCCTTTACCACTGGTTCTGAGGAGTTCATCTGTCTTGGATTCTCTGTGTTTCTGGTTCCAATCTGTACCAGTGTACATCCTCTGGTCTAACCAGATTTGTAAGGTAGAATTGGGATCATGATAGTGGGGAGAAGGAAGCATTTAAGAACTAGAGAAAAGTTGAATTTTTCATCAGTACTATACCACACCATTATTGGTTCATCTCCTCCTCGTAACCCTTCTGTAAAGGCATGTCCATTGCCTACAGATGGGCTTTGAGTCTCCCTCCACACTCCCCTGTACTCAACAGGTTATGTTTTTGTTGTTGTTGTTGTTCTTTGATGCCTGATACCTGATCCCATTGACACCTCATGATTACGCAGGCTGGAGTACTTCTTCCATGTGGGCTTTGTGGCTTCTGAGGTAGATGGCCACTTTTTTATCTCTAATCCTTTAAGTCCCTAGACACTATAGTTTTTGATAGTTGGGCACCATCAATTTTCTTCACCACATTTGCTTATGCACCCATTTTGTCTTCAATGATCATGTCAGGAAAGTGAGCATCATGGAATGCCAGTTTAATAGAACAAAGTGTTCTTGCATTGAGGGAGTACTTGAGTAGAAGCCTAATGTCCATCTACTACCTTAATACTAAATCTATAAGTATAGGCATATAGATCTCTTTCCTAACCATCATATAAAATATATTCACATATGTACACACCTGTATTTAGACCTCTATGAATGTTCTTTGACTGCTATTTCTTTTCTCTATTTTCTTTTAATTTCTTCTTGCTCAACTATTATGCCCAGCCTTCATTTGGGTTTCAGTAATTCTTCTCTGTTACATTGCTCTTGATCAAGCCCTAGCAGGCCTCTTACATCCTCTCCTCACTGGATTTGGATCACTTGCTTTTCCCTTGTCCCTGGGTTTTTTAACACCTTGTCCCTGGGTTCATTAACACAACTTTCTTTCCCCTGATCCTCTTCTCTCATATCCCCCCTGAAATTCTTGATATAGAGCTCTCTCACACACACATATGTGAGTATCATTGGATTTGTTTCACTAGTCAACCCAGCCTAATTCAGTAAAAAAAAAAAATTATTTATATAATTGTCATTTTCCCCCATTTCGCTATCTCTTTTCTTTGTAATGCTTTCCATCTAGTAATTATCATGTTAAGGAGAAGAAGAAACTAGATTGCTGATATGGAAATTAATATAACCCTTCTAGTCATAATCATTTATGTGATGTACTGTAAATTGTCGCCTCCATGTATCTGGTTATTAAACAATTTTGACTGAAGTGCTCTTCTCTGCTAACGGACAGGATTAATTTGGGATATATTCTGAGTATCCACCTTACTAGAACGTGTTAGCCAAGTCACTGACCCACTTTGGAGTTGGATATATTTGACCTGCTAAAAGACAAAAATTGCACTGCTGTCAAAGCTATTCCTCTGTGCATGCATACGAACCCTCTTAGAACCAAAAAGAGAGAAATTGCTGGTCCAGAAAGCAAAAAGAGCCAACAGAGGGGCACATTTGAGATCTTTGTCTGCAGTGGCAGAGGCTGAGACAAAAGGTATCAGATGTGTGGCGTGGAGGCTATGAAGCATAGCGAAAGAGCCAGGCCAAGCCTAGAGGCCGAGGCCAGGACAGAAGTGCAGCAACAAGACGAACAGACTGTGAGGCAAGGCAATAGGCAGGGTTTCTTGTCCACAGAGACAGAAATCAATGGACCACTTGGCTGAACATCTGAGGACCAGAGAGAGACTTGGCTGTTAGCTGAGAAGAGGCACCGCTGAACCAGTGATTGTCTCCTTCGTGTTTACTGATCCTGACTTCAGGTGACATGTGAACTTACCTACAAAGCCCCCAAAATTGTGAGTTTTGTCTGCAAGTTCTAGGTGGCAACTGCAATGAATTAACAAAGCCAGCAGAAAAATAAAGCACTGTGGGACTAACAGTCAGTGTCAGAATAGATGGAAAGAGATGGAGGGTTAGGGCATGTCTGACCTTAGCCTTGTGGCAACCTAGTCTTGGAATTGTATGGAATTCAATTTTCCATCTCCCTTTTGTAGCCAAAGGGGGTTGCATATGGTGTCTATGCAATTTTCACAACTGTATTTTCCATTCTTGACTAAATGAAATGAAAAAACATAAGGAAAGTTAATCTCTCTCCCCATGTGACTTTTTCAGATCAGTCATTATGTGAAATATGTTCTTGCTAGTGAAGAATGTAATAAGCATGGGACTCTTTCTTTTCCCTTCCCCAGAGTACATGTAACACATCCAGATGTTCCTATGTTCCATTACAGGATAGCCTACATTCTCTATAAAATATAAAGTTACTCAGAAGTCCATTTACATCATTAAGTAAGCTACCGTATGATATGATGAAATATTGTAAAACTACTAAAATTTGAGGTTTTCAAAATTATTTATAGATAAGAAAACTTCCAAATATTAAAGAGAAATAAGTTATATGCTACTTTTCTACAAATATAATCTAATTATTGCTCAAAAGTGCATTAAAAATGAGAAGGAAATACTTTAAGATGGGCCAACAATTTTGCCTCGGTGGTTGAAATACAAATGACTTTTGTACTTTGCATATAGTTTACATATATCTTAAATATATATTTAATATACATTTTAAAAATACATATCTTAACAGCAAGCATTTTTAAAGTATAGCATAAAAGGTTCTCTAGAGAACCCAGTGGAAGCAAGAGTCCAATTGCTTAATATCCTATATTCATAGAGAAGCCATTTTCCACATGACCTTTTAGAGGTCAGCAGAACCTCTGAACAGGCAAGAAGTTAGTGCATAAGGGAAAATTAATTTTAACAGTGAGAATCATTAAGAAGTCAACACCCAAAGACATTAAACAGAGAAGATTAAGAAGCAGACATTTTTTTAAAACTATTCATGATGTACTAGTCAATATAATTTTACCACTAATTTTAAGTATTAATATGTTCAGAAAGTTGATGTTACTGTACATACAAAGAATAGTTAAAAATAAAGGCTTTATGAAAAGCTAGTACTTGAAAAAAGAGAGTATTAAAAGTATTTGTTAATTATATATATATATTACAGTCTAATAACTTTCATTTTCTTAGCTTTTCCATTTATTTCAAAATTATGAAGCAGAAATATAAGAGTCACTTAATTACTATCTCTTAGCTTGCTTATCTGTTAATGAATATTACATACAGAAGTTTTTATCAGAGCAATAACTGTCTCTTTAAAATATTTAAATTTTCAGACATTTTATTACTTTTAAAGTATGATTGATTTCAAGGCCTTATGAAATAAAATGATACTTAGTTTCCCAAATCAACAGGAGGAAGATACGTGTGATAGATATATTTATCATGCCACTATGGCCATTAAGAACATGTGGGATTAGTAAGGTCACAGTTTGATTGAAAGATGAAGAGATAAATGACTCACATGGTCTCCCCCACCCCTCTTCTTCTCTGCTGCTTTAGCTAGTTCTTTTCCTTAATTTGTGAGCTATACTTACTGTGGGACAGTCAACCCGTGGATCATGTTGCTAAAACTTGAGCTTCCTTCAAGACTTGTTTTACCACACTGCTAGCACATACATCGCTTAAACCTGAGGTTGGTAGATCCTGTTATCTTGTATTGCTTGAGTTTATAATCCCATCCAGGCCTGCTTCACTAAGCTGCTGACTACTGGTAACCCACCCTGCTCTTTGGTGCCTGTAGCTGGACTGCCTGCATTGCCTGATGGAAGACTCAGCTGTCTGCTTCCTTGACCTTGGACCCAGCAGCTCTCCTGAGTTGAGGAACTTTCAGTATATTAACTGTTCCATGGAAATAAGTGGAACTGGATTCACTGTACTGTGTGTACTAATTAGCTGTTATAGTCCTTTGTGATATATATATATATATATATATATATATATATAAAATCATAAGTATCCTGGTTTTGTTTCTCTAGAGAACTCTAACACAACACTTAAATAAAACATAGAGTGACATAATAATTTATAAGAAGGGCAAAATAATAATGCCCTCACCACTATTCCCAAAGTTAGAAAATGTTTTTAAAACACATTTGAATAGGTTGCAACTGAAATTTTCGTAAATATGACCTAATAGATTCTAGTAATTCCTAAATTCTCCTCCAATAAAGGAAAACAAAATTAAATTATATAGAGTACCACAAGTTGCATCATTAAATAAATGCTAGCAATCATGATAAGCTTAATATAGATATCTAGTATAAGTTATAAAATTTATAGAATTCAGACACCAACAAAGCAAAGTTTATTTTTAAAATCACCTAAGCATAGGATTTAATACATTCACAACTTCAATTAGGTGATCATTTCATTACTGTGACAGTCATTTCAGGAAGTTAATCCAGAATTTAGAATAAACTTCATTAAAGGGTGGTCTTATCTTATTGTAAAATGTTAATGTTCTCATAAGAAAAAATAAGACTATAGATAATTACAGTTTGGAAATTGTACCTCTGGAAGTGAGTCCAAAATTTGCTCTGGAAGATAATCACACTCCAAAAGCAATAACAGAATTGAATAATAGCAAAATTGAGCGTGAGCTTCTTATTTAAAATGACAAGGGGGTTGGATTTAATGAAAGTTTTTTTTTATTTCTAATTGGCTCAAAAAACTATTTAATTTAAGAATTATGCTTATGTCAATCATAACTTTTTCTGTAGCTATAAGAACAGTGTTCAATAAATATATCCTCACTAATGTAATGCCCTCATTCCAAACCACTGCACATTAAATGCACACTTTATGAAAGAAAATGCTGATAAAAGTGAACAAAATATTAATTAAGCTTTATTTTGGTGTTAGTTTACACATGCATTTTTAGAAGGGAATTATTTCTAAATGATACAACAGCAGAGCCAGAAGATATTTTATTTACTTTATAGCATAATCATACATCTATCAAAGAAAACTAGTAATAAGAATGCCTTCCTTTCTTTTGCACTATTATATTTAAGTTGTTTTATCTTAGTTTTAAAAGTATTGTATATGAAAAAGCATTTTGTTTAGTGTTTTTTCCCAAAGTAATTCACTGAAAATATCTATCACATATATTCGAGTATAAGCCTATCTGAACATTAACTGAGGCACCTAAAATTTTACCAAAAAAGCTGCATTTAAAAATATGCTGATTGGGGGAAGGAGAAAAAGAGGGGTTTTAAAGTGAAAGGAATTCAGGGGGAGGAGGCCTGTAGCCCACCCGAGGGGGAGAGTACGGGTCTTATCTTCACAGAGGCTGGAGCGGGCATGCAGGCTCTTACCATGAAACACCCAACTATGAAGACAGAGTGGTCACATGGAAGAAGGCATAAAAAGAGATTGCTACAGGGCCGACCACATCCAGACCTGGATGTAGGGGTGGCAGAGAACAGGTTTGGGGAAGGACCAGAATGCCATAGCCACACGGAGACAGGTGGATATAGAGGATGAGAAAGAGAGATGGAAAGACCCATGACATCCAGAAGAAACCTATGCCACAGGGGGGACAGGGCAAACAACAGTAGGCAATGACAGAGGACATTTTGGGGGTCATATGGTGGGAAAGAAATGTGGGCTGAGGCCCCCAAATGGATCTAATCAAGAAAGGTGCACTACTGGTTGGACAGTGGGGAGGAGAGGAAGACTGAGGGGACACAAAGGAGAGGGGAGAGGAAGGAGGACCTGGACAGACTCGGGGCTGGAGAGAACAATGGGTAGTCCGCAGTCGGTGGCGGAGAGGGTGTGGGAGACCTGGTGGGGCTGAAGTAAGGGTAATGTAATAGAAACTACTGAAACCCAAATGATGACTGAGTATGACAGTGGAATGGGAGGAAGGCAGAAGAAAATAGAGGAAGGAGCTAGAAGGCAAAGGGCACTTACAGAGGTCTAAATACAGATATGTACATATGGAAATATAAGGACATATTATAAGGAGGGAATAATCCTGATACATATATTTATATGCTTAATACTAACATAGAAGCTGGACCTTGGATCCCTACCCAGGCGCCCTCCCTCAAGGCAAGAACACTTTGTTCTACTAATGTGGCATTTCAGAATGCTCACTGGTCCAATGTGATCACTGAAGTCAAATAGGTTCATAAGCAAATGTGATAAAGAAAACACATGGTGCCCAGTTACCAAAAGTCTGGGGTCTCAAAGTCTAAAGATAAACAAATGGTCATCTAGCGGAGAGGTTATCAAGCCCACAGGAAAGAAATGGCCACAAGATGTCAAAAGGACCAGGCCTCAGGCATCAAAAAGGAAAAATTGTATCACTGTGAGCGATCTTGCATGAGACAACCACTGAGGACATATGGGGATTGAGCAAGAGTGGAAAGATGGCTGATGGTACCCGGCTATCAAAAGATGTGACATCCAAGGACTTAAAAGTTTGAGGGTGAACAAATGGTTATATGGCCTAGGAACAACAAAGCCGACCTTAAAAGATGCACACCAGCATGCACGACCATCTGTAGCAGTCATGGGTTTATGTTAATTTTATGATTGAAATGTAGGAGTTGGGTATAGCCTGTTAATCTGGAGATAGCCATTGAGTAGCCAATGAGGCCTCTGTGTAGGCATGGCTTTCTCCTGAGACTTCTGGGAAATCTCGCGATGCTTCCCTGGTGGAGATGGGAAGCTGTCTCCCTAGTTGTTGGGAGCTAGTCTCAGAGACGATGAATCATGGACAAGACAAGATGATGCGTCCGAGAAGCTGGAGGAGCCAGCGGAGAGAACACATGGCTTTGCCCTGATGGAGCCAGACCACTGAAGCTGGGGAGGCCAAATGGAGACCTCTGCCAGCAATGAGTTCTTCTGCTGTTGATGGACCCTGAGCCCTGGAAAGGAGGAGCCATGTGGGGACCTCTGCCAGTGCCGGGATTCTGCACCCACTGACCTGTGACTTCGTGAGTCGAGAGGAGACTTTATAGACTGATTTTGGGCATATGGGTTAATATCAGACTTATGACTTTGAACTGGACTCAGTGTTCCTCTTGTATATAAACCTTTTCCTTATATCTATATGCATGTCTATGAAATTTGTTCCTCTAGCCTACCTGGACTAACACACCATCAGATGTAGAAAGACCCAGATATCAGGCATCAAAGAACAAAAATCATACTACTCTGTGCCCACTCTCGCAACAAGGTCATGGAAGACAGAAGGGAGCAGATGCAGACAGAGAGGAGAAATCTGATGGCACCCAACTACCAAATGATAAAGTATCTGGGATCACGAAGGCTTGAGGGTGAATGGATGGACATCTAGCCCAGAAGCAGCAAAGCCCACATGGAAGAAAAACACTAGCATATGTGATCATGAGGGGGCTGACAGGAGCAGATATCAAACATCAAAGAACAAGAACCACGTCACTATGAATGGGGGGAGAGTGGAGTGGGGACCCAAAGCCCACTTGTGGGTAATTGGACACTCTCGCATAGGGGAGTGTTGGGGAGGAGACAGGCTAGTGAGGCTCAGTGAGGTGGCAATGAAGCATACAACTTTCCTCTAGTTTCTGAAGGCTTTCTCTCTCCAACTGTCACAATCCCAGTTCTACACTGCTGCGGAGATGAGAACTGGAAATGCGGTAACCCAGGACAGGTAAACCTCGTGGGACCAGTAGTGGGAATGAAGCTGCTGGATGGGTGGATAGAAGGTGGGGTGGAGAGGGGGAGCCAACTTCAGGGATCTACACATAACCCTCTGCCGGGGGGATAGACACTGGGGGAGAGGGCAAGGGTAGACATCGAGCATTGTAAGTTATGACAAAACAATAATTTATGGAGTATTGAGGGTATTGGGAGTGGGGAGCAGGGATGGAGGGGAAAGGATAAGAGGCTGAAGTCAGAGGCTTGGATGGAAAGGTGGAGGTTCAGAAAGCGATAACAACTGCAGGCATGTGAAGAAGTGTGGCACAATATATGTATTTATGTATTATGAGAAACGATGTATGAGTCCCAATAAAATGATTAAACATGAAAAAAAGAAGAGCTGATACCAAGGGCTGAAATTGAATGTAAATGCTAGAAAATAATGATAGCAACATAAGTACAAATATGCTTGATATAACTGATGTATGGTTTGTTTTAGGAGCCGTAAAAGCTCCCAATAAAATGATCTTAAAACAAACAAACAAAAAGTTTAAAGTCAAACAGATAGCCATCTAGCAGGGAAGCAAAAAAGCACACTTGGAAGAAGCACACCAACATGTCTGATATAAGGTGTTAATAGGAAAAGGCACCAGAAATCCAAAACTAAACAACCTCAATAAAGTGATGAAGAACAGCTAAACTAGAAACTCAAAGCCCATTCATGGATAATTGGGCATGCCTATACAGAGGGGCTGTGCAGAGGATAAAATGCTTCCAAGGGACAATTTTGCACAGATGAAACATATAGCACTCCTCTGGTTCTTTAATCCTTTCCACTGTTAATGATCTCAGGCCAATCTCACCATTCCCACAAATCTGGTCTACAGATTGTGGCACAGCCAAGAACTTTCATTATACAGAATCCAGGAAAGACAAACCCCTTCAGAAACTGTAATGGGAGCAATAATTCCAGGAGGATAGAGAAAGGGAAGGGGGAGAAAAGAGCATGGAATGGGTAGCAATTATGGCAGAATAACTACCTTTGAGGACACATTCCAGTATAGAGGGTGAAAAAATAGAATTGGTGATGTAAGATATGTATAAATAATAATAGCAATACATAATATATTAAGGTTTCTCAGGAGTGGGTAGAGAAGGGAAAAAAGAAGAGAAGTTTCTATAAAAGGGCTCAAGAAGAGAGATAATGCTTAAAAATTGTTGATGCCAATAATTGTACATGTCTGCTCTTTACAACGGATGTATGATTTGTTATAATATATGTAAGAACCCTCAATAAAAAGATTTATTTAAAAAATATATGCTGAAAAACTCAACTTATACACTAGAATATGTGGTGACTGTGGAATATATTAAATTTTTTTCTATGAATATAAGCAATTTTGTTATCTCTTTACTAAGAGATGGATGTTGGCATAAAATTGGATAGTCCACTGTATCGCAAATAAATAATCTGATACTTATATATGTTGGCACATGCTTTATTTATTTTTCTTTATTTTTTCAAATTTTATAGACATTTGGAAACAATATGCAGTTTGATTGACTATTAGCCTGGTTAACTGCTTGCTAAACACTGTAACTATGAATTTTTGGATGTAAATGGTAGTCTTATAAAAGCATGTCACTTTGCAATATATTTCCAGTAGCTTTTGTCTACATAAGATTAAAAAAGAGCTAGACTTATATACTATATGATATAGTTAAATAAAAATAATTATCCAGCTATATTTTCATCAGATTTGAACCATATGTTTATTCTAAATTTTGTCCTTTTTCTTATCTTTTATGTAAACTTATGTGAGATAACTATACATTTCCTAATTTTTCTGAATCTTTTTTTCTCTTCTACAATGTTAAGAAGTAGCTGAACACTTAAGTTGTATTGTTATCTAAATAGAAAAACAGGACAGGGTGATAGAATGCCTTTTGAGTATAACTAATAATCTGTTACATCTACATTGTTACTTATAATTTGCTTATTATCCTAAAATATTTATCATATTATGTCTTAAAATAAATTATATCATGAATAATATTAAACTTCATAGAGGATAAAGTTATTTCTGAAGACAAATAATGTGAAATAACAATCTCAGAAGCACATATTCGGTTAATGTATTTGACAAAATTAGAAAGTAAAGAGATAGAATGAATGAGTACTTATCATTTTTCTGATGATATTTATCTAATCCGCAGAAAGTGAGTTAAAGGTGAGGGACAGCAAACAAAACCAAAGCGGCACATTTCTAGTATTTTGTCAAATAAGAGAGGAAAAACAAGGTGATAAAAATTTCTAGAATAAAATACTATAATAAATCTTACTCTCTTAAGAATCCATACATAAAGTACTAGAATGAGTTGATAGAATTCAGAATTTCAATTTCCACTATAGCCTTCAGCATCCATATACTCTTTTGAGTCTAGCTTGAGTCTCTGTGAGTTCTCTGTCAATATTCTGCTGCGACCTTTTGAATTATCTTCATCAACATTTTACTTTCAGCTGCAATTAGTGATTTTAAAAAATAGTTTATGCATTCTATTCAATTAACTTTCCTTGAAATGGACACAAATGTGCTGTTTTTCAAATTTCTCAGCAAAAACAAGTGTACAAGTCCATTGAAGCATCAGTTTTTTGAAATATTTCAATTAGTATGCAATCAATTTTTGGTATTTTGTTTTTCATAAGTCCCTTTAGTGCTGCTGGGATCTCTTCCTTTGGTCCCATCTTGAAATAGTTGAATGTTGATCGGTTATTTTTTGGCACAGTGAGTTTTTGTAATATTTTAATTTTTGATACCTACTGCTTCCTTAATTTTTGCCCATATAATTCATAAATATCATATCATGAAATGACATTATTCAATTCTTTCAGGTTGAGATATGCTGAGTGTTCTCTTCCCTTTTGGATTTCTTACTTGCTTTCTTTGTACATTTCATCATAAATTTTGCTTTCTCTTTTCAAACTCTCTTTTAAAGTTTCTATTCTTTTAATTCATCTTTTCTTAATTCATCATTTGCTTCACCTAATCTACAATCAAAAACAAGTTGTAGAATTCCTTTTGATATTCTCTTTTGTCTTTTTGGTTTTCCTATCTTTTGAGTGATCTTTTCCTCTTTTCTTGTGTGATGTTATTATCCCTAAATATATTTTCTTCATTCATTAGTATTAAATGCCTCAAATATGTTCTTGAGGCAGTCTCTAAGTTCCAATGAGATCCAATATCATATTTTGACTCTTGTGGACTTGTTTTCATTTTCTTCAGCTTTAACCTGAACTTTCACAAAACAATTCATGGTTTGTTCTGTCATTGGATCCTTCCTTGTTTTGGTCAATGATATCTATTATCACTGTCCACACATACATTCCATTTAATTCCCGGGTATTCCATCAAATGGAGTCTGTGGCAATCACCTACTCTGGTGTCAATTTGAGGATTAAGAGTGTAGGGGTGGAGTCTAGACTGACAATCTGCAGACAGCCAATGAGACCTCTGTGTGGGCATGGCCTTCTCCTGAGAATTCTGGGAAACGTGGTAATTCCTTCTTGGAGGCAGGAGGCACTCTCTTGATTCACTCCGTTGGAGATATTTGACTGGCAAGGCTGCTGACAAGACACTAGTGCCTGGAGCTGGACAAGCCACATGGATTCTACGAGAACTCTGAAGCCACAGAAAGAAGACCTCCAGTATTGAGAGACTTACAATGATTTTGGATCCAAAGACTTTCTACCCACTGGTCTGTGACCATCTGCGCTCAGCCTTATTGCATGTGTTTTGGGAGTCTGAAGAGGATTACATGTATTGGTATCAGACATATGGCTAATATCAGATGTATGAATTTGATATGGGCTGGACTGGGATGTATTCTTTTTTGTTAGTATTTTGGGTTTTTTTTTTGGGGAGGGGGGTGCATCACTTCCCTCTTGTGGTTGTGGGAGCTACCCAGTGCTGCTCCTGAGAGCCGCTGCTGGATTTGAACTGCCAAGCCCACACTCAACCACTTACGCCACCAGGACGGTATGTTTTCTTAATTAAAAATTACTCTTTATATAAAACTGACATATATACATATACGTGCTATTGAATTTGTTTCTCTGGTCTACCCAGACTAACACAGAGTTCACATATTTATTCCTTTTTTATGTTATTTTTTAAATTGCATTTGCAATAATGAGGTGTTAGTCTTGCAAAATTCTATCATTTGATTTCTAGATTCGTTTCTATCACACAGACCATTTCTAACTACTGATCTTATCTCTTTCTTTTCAATTTTCATGTACCAGTAGTCAATAACTATCAATGCCTCTTGTTTGAAAGCTTGATCATTACCAGAAAAAGTTGTTGGCAGAATTTTTAAAATTTCTTGATTACTGGTATAAGTGGCTGATGGGTAAATTGACGTAATATTGTTTTCTTGGTAAGTGTATTAAATGTTGATGATAAATATTGAAATGTTCTTTTGGCAATTGATCCCATGCCATCTTTATTAAAAGTGTCATTGTCAGTGCAGTTACCTGTGAATAACAAGAGCAAAAAACAACAGCAAATGAGCAGCCTCACTGCCATCAAATCTATTCTCTTGCAGAGCACCCCACTGGGAACATCCCGTTGGAAATCGCTAAGACAAGTTCACTTCAGCTCATAAATGCCTCCAATATCTGTAGTTTGGTGCTCCCTTTCATTTTTGAGAATTTCCAAGTCTAGATTTGTGCTTTCTACATTCTGTGTTCTGACTACTACTACTGCTACAGCTGTTTCTTCTCATTATAAGTCATGCCTCAAGAGGAGGTCAGGCTCTCCTAAGTTGTGAGTCTTAAAAGTGTCTCAATGACTGTGTAAAGTAAAAAAAAAATGATTTATAGTCACTGAGAACAACAGATACAAGAGATGCAGGAATCAGAAGAGAAACTTGAAGGCAGGTGCAATTGTTTCAAAGAACTGCTGCTTTTTTTGCCGAGAGACTCGAGAGACTCAAGGAAACAGATGGTGCTCAGCTACTGAATATTTAGGAAAAGAATGCAATAGATTGATCCTGACCCAAAGAGAAGATCACATAGAAAGAAATTTCAAATTGTGCTCTAATCCAGGATTCCTGGACTCATTGGCAAACACAAGTTCCAAATCTACTCTCAGTAGATATAAAGGTTTTTTTTTCCTCTCCCATGTTTGCATCATTCTTACCATTCAATTGACTAGCTTAATCATATTAAGAAGAGATTTACAATAATCACCACAATCATTTCAGAACATCTTCTTCTTTCTTATACTCATTGTTAGCTCCCTGTTTCCCACAAGCTCCCGTATCATGCCACTAGTTAATTATTACCCAGTTAGTGTCCTTATTGATTTACCTGTCCTTTAAACCTAGAAATTGAAACTGTCCCATGAATTCATCCTTTAACCAAATAATAGTTTAGCTCGCTTAGTAAAACAATTTGGCTTACACACCCACACAGAAGGAGCACAACAGCCAGCGTGGTCACAAGGTGGTGAATGGTCTAGGCAACAGACATCAAACGGGGGTATGGAGGGAGGGAGGAAATACATATCACTGTGTGCACACATCCCCAAGTCACCCACTGAGGACATGTGGGAGCGTGAGCAAGTGTGGTGGAGAAAGCTGATGGTGCCCGGTTCTCAAAAGATATACCATCTGGGGTCTTAAAGGCTTGAGCATAAACAAGCAGCCACCTAGTTCAGGAGCAACAAAATCCACCACAAAAGAAGCTCACTTGCCTGTGCGATCATGAGGTACTGAAACAATCAGGTATCAGGCATCAAAGAACAAAAGTCAAAATCAATGGGCTAAGATCGCTGAAGACAAATGGATATAGTGGCAAATAGAGTAGAAGAAACAATAGTGCCCAGCTACCAAATGATTGAAAGTCTGGAGTCTCAAAGTCTTGAAGTTAAAGGAGTTGCCATTCAGCACAGAAACAGCAAAGTCCACATGGAAGAAGCACACCCGCATGCGTGATCAAGAGGGGCCGAAGGAAGCAGGTATTGAGCATCAAAGAACAAGAATCACATCACTACAAATGAGGGGGAAAGCAGGGTGGGGACCTAAGGTCCACTGGTGAGTAATTGGACACCTCTTTACAGGGGATTCACTGGGAGGAGACAGACCAGTCAAGGTGCAGCCAAGCAGTGATGATGCATACAAATTTCCTCTAGTTCCTGAAGCCTTCCTCCTCCCAACAATCATGGTCCCAACTCAACCTTACAAATCCAGATGAACTGGAGAAGTACACTAGTAGAGAGGGGAGCTGGAGGTATGGGGAAACCAAGCCAGATGTGCCCCTTGGGGCCAGTGGTGAGATTGGAGCTGCTGCATGGGTGGAGAGAAGGTGGGGTAGAGATATGGAACCAACTATGAGGATATACACATAAGATCCTATTTGAAGGATGGGCAGCAAATGAGTGAGTTGGGGAAGAAGTCGGGCAGTGTAAGATATGACAGAACAATAATAATTTATAAAGTATTGAGAGTTGGTGGGGCAGCAAGAGCAGGGGAAGAGGGGAAAGGATGGAAAAGCTTTTATCAAGGGCTCAAGGAGAAAGGCAGATGTTTGGAGAATAATAACACCAGCAGACACGTGAAGGTGCTTGGCATACATAGTACATTTATTTATGTATTGTGAAAAACGATGTACAAGCCCCCAGTAAAATGATTTTAATTTAAAAAATGACCAAAAAAGCATTTTATTAAAAAATCTATTTGGCTTAAAGTTTTAGAGAATTATATATATGTAAAATAAAATTGAAAACAGTAACTCAAAAGTAAAGATGAAAAGTTTAGATAACAGTGAATCTAAGTAAATTATGGTGAAATGATTTGGATCCAAAAAGGAGCACGAATAATAATGCAACATGAAAATGTAACTAATGCCAGTGAATTATATATGTAGAAAGTAGTATAGGTATATATCTGATTGTGTATATTTTCAGCAAAAGCAAACAAAAAAAAGCAAGCCACAATACTCTCACCAAATAAATGTGATATTTTGCACACCTTTCAGTTTTAGATCAAAAATGCTGCCTTATAACATTCCTGCATCGTTACTATGAATCAGAATTGACTCAAGGGCAGTGAGTTTTTTAATAGTCCATCTACAAACACAGAGAACCTACCCTAGCCCTCCCTACATCCATCATCAAATGGATTAGTATCTACCATGAATACATTTGAGTTCATATTTTTGCATTCGGATTCTTGATTAAAGAGACAGCAATAGGAGGCCAGTTGTAAATAAGTCCTCAGCTTCCATAGTAGGATGTCAGTAGGAAGTCTGAAAAAAGTACAGATGAAGGATTTTCATTTACTATATAGGATGACATTCTTCTACTTCCTCTAATCATAAGAATTGAAAAGTGAGAGTCTAGACATGCAAAAATAAACAATAATTGTTCTTTTAAAATGGTGTCTAGAACATGGGAAGTAAGACATGAGAGAGAGATGAAGAAAGGTCAAAATATGTTGGAGAACATCAAGGGTAAAGGTGAAAGTGACAGATATTGAACAAATCCAAGAGCAGCTAGGCAAGACTGAAGAAGGAGAGTGAAAAAGTATGCTTCCAGGAGGGATGACCATGAGTGAAAAGAGAACTGATAGATTAATTTATAAATTTTACTTAAACTGAAAAGAGTACTAAGAAGGGACATTAGAGATCATCACAACCATCATCCCCATGATATTGAGTGTACATTCATGACATCTGTGAAGGTGCCTGAGACTGATTTGTCTAGAGAAATGAAATTGGTGACACTCAGTTGTGTGTAAGATAAAGTCTTATATAAAGAAGTAATTATACAGCAAAAAGGCATCTCAGCCCATTCCAACTGAAGTCAGTAATTCTAAAGTTAGTCCTAAGATCCTCTTCAGATTCACACAGCTTCATGCCAGTGATCCAAAGGTGAGCCAGGAAGCAGGAAGATCATAAGCAAATGGGTGTACAGTGCTGGTCATCCATAGTCAGTGGGAACCTAGCAGGATATCAGCAGCTCTCGGGGTTGGCAGAAAAGGCTCAGCAAGCAGACAGGTGAAGTCACAGAGAGAAAGAGAAAGGTTCTCTAGGGACATTCTCTGTCCCCCCACTAGTACCCCCTCTCTGCTGCTTAAAAGAAGGCCACCCCCCAAGGTGGCAGCATAGATTTCATTTTCATATATATATTTAAGTTGATATTAAACTACCTAGCTACCTGATCAGTCCTAGTCAGATAGAGAGTTACCCGTGGGGTTTAGTGGGTTCCCCGTTGGGCATCAAGTGCAAGGTTTGAAACTCCCCAGCTGCTTCCCAGAGAAATGTGAGGCTTTCTACTCAAGTAAAGTGTAAAGTCTCAGAAGTCCACAGAGGCAGGTGTGCTTTGTTCTGTAAGGTCACCATGAGTCAACATCAACTTGGTGGCAGTGAGAACCTCATGACATAAGACAAAAAGAAGAGAAGAACTATATTAGCAATCAACTTAGCCTTAAATTAAGTGTATCTATATATAGTTATAAATCTATTTACATAATGAAAACTATGATCATGGGTTTGATTTAATTTGAACATTGCAAACTTGGTGACTTAACTGAGGGGAAATCTATGTGTGTTGGTGAGACTCAAGAGTGTGAAATTAAGGACACACTCTAGAGAAATACTTCAGTATCCATAGAAGGAAGACATAATAGGAAGTCAGTACCTGACATTTAAAATTGAGAGATATTTTTTAAATGACATTTATTTTTTTCAACCTAGAGTTAAATGACAGAAAAAATCTTTAAAAGCCTTCAAAGTGGCATCCAGTGCAGGAGGGAGGAATAATTTGGGAAAAGAGAAGACAAGAAACTTTGGTTATAAAGCTTGATTATTACCTTTTAGTTTTAAACCAGTTGCAGAGGGCACACTTAATTTCTGTAAAAAAAAAAAAGATTAAAAATCTATAAATATCAAGGAAGGAGTAATACTGCTGGTGACATTATAGATTTGCACATTTTAATGAATAACTATCTGTTTAAAATATTTTAAATGTTTTTATACTTTGAATTTGTAATTCCATTCATGGTAATTTATCATGAGGTAACAATTTGTTAATGCCAAATGTTGTTCTATACACATTATCTATAATGGCAACAAGCACGAAATAAATATTCAGCAATAAAAAAGGTTTAATAAGTTATGGTAGACTCAGGAATATAATAGGATAGTGTAATTAAAATTGTAATTATAAATAATATAGAAGCATATGGAAATTCCTATGAGTTGGAATTAAATTAAAATGAGGGAATGTAAAATAGTAAGTTTAATGTGATTACTGTAATTTAAATTCAAGTTTGCGTTTGAGTAAAAAAACAGAAAAGATAAATTCAAGCAGTAACTATATTTAAAATAAGGTAGATCTATGAAGAAAACAAAGAAACAAATAACCATAAAAAACACAGCAGGTGTTTAGTAATACTTAATAAAGACAAAGTAAAAACTGAGACAACTATTTGGAATCCTTCCTGGGCAATAAACTGATATTCTTGAGTGAGCTTTTGTTGGAAAACAGACTACCCACAAGAATTAAAGTCTTAGAAATAATTTATTTCAATCAGAGGAATAGATAACATTCTATAGAAAAATGCATTTTTATAGCCTCTCTTGAGAGAAACGCACAAAGTGTCTGAAACCTCAGCTTGGACCTTGTAGTTGGTAATTTGTGCTGCCATCTTTTACTGGAACCAAACTCAAAGAGCATCCTAAATTCAAAGGAAATGAAAAGCAAAAAAGCAAAGACAATGATGCGGTGAGGAGTGAAGGATTGTGGTTCTTTTGCAATCTATAGTTCTTAATAATTCAACATTATCAATGAAAGAGCAAACATCCCCCCCCCAAAAAAACCCCCACAATTCAATAGAAAATAGTCTTGAAATATCAGGTAATTCACTGTAACAGATAAGTGATGTAAATGGTTTAGCACTAAGCTACTACCACAAAGGAGATGTATGAATCTACCCAGAGTCACTCCACAGGTATGGACTGGCCATCTGTTTCAGAAAGATCACATGCTATTGTGGTTAGGGGCTAGCCGATCCATTGTGAACCAACTAAGCACCACAGAAAGAAACATCGCCCATGCCTGTACCGGCTAAACTGATCCACTACATCCCATTGTGATAACCCCTCCTTCAGTCACTTGTTGAGGGTCTTCCTCTCTTTCACTGTCCCTGTGCTTTACAAACCATGGTGTCCTTCTCCAAGGACTGTGCTCTCCTGACAGTATGTCCAAAGTATGTGAGACACAACCTTACCATCCTTGTCTCTAGGGGGCCCTCTGGTCTTCTTTGTACCAAGACAAATTTGTCCTTTAGACACTCCATGCTGCTTCAATAGTCTTCTCCAATACCACCATTTAGAGGCACAGTTTCCTCTTCAGTCTTCCTTGCTCAATGTCTCACTTTTATATACATGCAAATGAGGCAATTGGAAAATGCCATGATGTGGGTCTGATACACTTTAGTCCTCAAAGGAACATTCTTGCTTTTTAATACTCTAAAGAAGTCTTACAATGAGCTGGTATCCACCCAGTAGTAGTGAGTTCCATTGGGGTGCTAAGGCATCTTTGGGTTTTTTGACTGCTACTTCCATGAGCATTGATTGTGCATTCAAGCAAAAAAAATTCCTTGAAAACTTTTCTTCACTTATCATATTGTTAGTTCTTGGTCAGGTTGTGAGGAGTTTGTTTTTCTTACATTGAGTTATCGTCCATATGGAAGGTTTGAAAGGAAGGAAAGACCACAGCTATTGAAAACCCTATGCACAGTTTAATTCCAAAATAAATGGTCAGGAGTCAAAATCCACTCAATTACAACTAGTCTCTATCTTATATAAATAAGAAAAAACAAAAGTAACAGTACGTACAATACCAAATAGAATTACACTCTGACATATTTTTCTATGAGTAAATAATGGGAAAGTTTTCTAACAGTCTGTTGGTGAAGCTTTAAGGAAAGACAATGCTTTATCTCACATGAGGTAAAAATGCAAAATACTTGACCAATAAAGAAAAAATTGCCAATATTTAGAAAAAGTATATATACTTTTTACTCTTGAACCCAGAAATTCCATTTTCAAGATTCTCTATAATGTATCAAATCACTTTATATGCATGTGAAAGCTGGACAATGACTATGGAGCACTTCACAAAATTGATGCATTTGAATGCATCATGTTTTTGAAAAAGTGTTGAAAGTACCTCAGACTACTAAAAAAACAAAAATATTTGCACCAAAATTAGAGCCTTTAAGGAAAGTATGATGAGGCTTTTTCTCATGTATTTGGGATATGTTCTCAGGAGGCATGAATCCCTGAAAAAGGCATCATGCTTGGTAAAGAAGGAGGGCAGTGAAATTGAGGAAGTCCCTCACATGATGAATTCATTCAGAGGGTTCCACAGTGTAACAGTAGTTATGAGTATGGTGTTTCCTTCTGTTGTACACAAAGTCACTATGAAGTAGAACTCACTACCTGACACCTGAAAATGAAAATAATATTTAACCCTGCTGCAATGTACTTCTTAGGGACAAAATATCTAAAGGGGAAAAACATCTGATATACAAGAGGAAATGCCAATAATTATAAAATTAGCAAAGGTCATTGTTGTTGAAGTGCTGGTGAGTCAGTCAGTTCTGACTCATAGACACCCTATGTCCAATAGAAAGCAATATTCTCTGTGCCACCACTTGTTATGTTTTAGCTCATTGCTGCAGCCCCTAAGTCAATCCATCTTCTTTACAGTCTTCTCCTTTTTTGAGGACTTTCCACTTCATCAAATATTATGCTCTTTTCCAAAGATTAATAGCTCCTGATAACAGGTCCAAAATGGATGAGATAAAATCTTGCCATTTTGCTTCTAAGAAGTATTCTGGTTGTACTTCCAAGACAGAGTGTGGCAGTTACATAATCTCTAATCTACATAAATGCCAACTTTTGCAAAGGAGTAGAGTCTAGCCTGTCAATCAGGTCATAGCCAATGGTGCCTCTGAGTGGACATGACCTTTGCCTGAGGATTCTGGGAACTCCTATCCTCCTTCCTGGAGGTGGGACAAACACTCTCCCATTGAGACAATCCTGTTGACAAGTTATGAGGAGCTATACTGATAGAACCAAAGCCCTGGAGGTGGAGAAGCCATGTGGAGATCCCTGCCAGCACTGGGATGCTTCCACACCATTGGAATCACAAGACTTTGCACCCACTGGCCTGTCATTTTTCTGTATTCAGCATCATTGCATGTGCTTCATGAGTCTAAAGAGGAATTTGTAGACTGATATTAGACAATGGGCTGATATCAGACTTACAGACAATCTGAACAAGGTTGCAATATTTTCTCAATATACAATTGTTCTTTGTTATAAAGCTCTTTCTTAAACACATATGAGTGTCTATAAATTTGTTTCTATAGTTTACCCATAATAACACAGAGAGCTACTTGTTCTTCTGAAAATCTATATTAATTTAAATATTTTTCACCAGCATAATAATTCTATAACATTAATTCTTTGGTCTTCCTTATTCAATATCCTACTGTGGCAGTCATGTACTTGTGTGCCAGTTTCATGATTGGGAGTCTAGGGGTGGAGTCTAGCCTGTCAAATCTAGAGATAGCCAATGAGACCTCTGTGTAGGCATGACTTTCTCCTGAGAATTCTGGGAAGTCTCACGGTATTTCCCAATTGGAGGAAAGAAACTTGACTCAGTCTCTTGAAGTCAGTCTATCAACAGAATGGGATGGTGGCATGCTGATAGATACTGAGTCCTGGAACCTGGAGGAGCCAGAGGAGAGGCCGCATGGGCTTGCTCTGATGGAGTCAGACATCTGGGGCTGGAGAAGCCACAGAGGGACCCCTGCTAGCGCTGAGAGGATTCTACCTCCAATGGATTCTACCTCCAACCCTGAGCCCTGGAAATGAGGAACCATAGGGAGACCCCTGCCAGCGCCAGAATACTTCTACCACAACTGGATATATGAGACTCTATATCTACTGGCCTGTAGTTGTTCTGGTGCCATTGCACATGCTTCATGAGTCAGAAGGAGACTTTATAGATTGGTCTTGTAAATATGGACTAATATCAGACTTATGACATTGGACTGGACTGGGTTGGAATGCTTTCTCAATGATCCATTCTTCTTGTATATAAACTTTTTCCTTATATCCATATATATGTGTTTATGAATTTGTTTCTCTAGTCTACCTGGAGTAACATGCCTACCTTCACCTGCATATAAGTTGATTGAAAATTCCATGACTTGGGTCATATATACCTTAGACTTCATAGTGCCTTGACTCACAATGCACAATTTCTTCATTGTTGCATATATGAGCATTGACTCTAAAAACAAGATGAAATTCTTGACTGCTTCAATCTTTTCTTTGTTTATCATGATGCTATCTACTAGTCCATTTGTGTTAATCTGGGGTAGATCAGAGAAACAAATCCATAGACACACATATGAATTTAAGGGAAAGATTTATATACAAGAAGAATGGAACATTGAGAAAGTATCCCAACCCAGTCCAGTTCAAAGTCATACGTATGATATTAATCCAATACCAGTCTATAAAGTCTCCTTCTGACTCACAACATCACAGACCAGTTGTTGCAGAGCCCCAGTTCTGGCAGCGGTCCCCTCATGGCTCCTCATTTCCAGGGTTCAGGATCGATTAGCAGTATACATTTGTGATAGAAACATCTCAGCACTGGCAGGGGTCTCTCTGTGACTTTTCCAGCTTCAGTGTTCTCTTTCCATCAGGGTAAGGCTGTGTGGCTTCTCCTCTGTCTCTTTAGGTTCCTCAGACACTACCATCTTGCCTTGTCAGTTGAGCAACACCCAACAACTGGGAAGATGGTCCCTCACCTCGATGAGGGAAATACCATAAGACTTCCCAGAATTCTCAGGAGAAAGCCATGCTCACACAGAGGCCTCATTGGCTACTCATTGGCTATATCCAGATTAACAGGCTAGACTCTACCCCTACATCCCAATCATGAAATTGACATCATGTACATGACCGCCACACCAATTGTGAAGGTTTTAATTTTCATTACATTTAGTTGTAACCCCTACTGAAGACTTCCATCCTTGATATCCATAAGCAAGAGCTTCAAATTCTCCTCACTTCCGGAAAGCAAGGTAACCTGACCTGCTTATTGCAGATTGGAAATCACCCTAACTCTTAACCTGTTGCCACATTCTTGTTTATATGGTCTGCTTCTAGTAAAATTTCTTCAGCATACAAATTGAATATATATAGTGAGAGGATACAACCCTGGCACATATATTTCCTGATTTTCTATCATGCAGAACCCATTGTGCTGTTCAAATGACTTCCATTTGATCCATATATGAGTTCTACATGGATCCAGCACAATGAATTGTTCTGGGATTCTCATTTATCAATAATTTCAAATGTTGTCAAAGTTTCTTTTAATTCACACAGTCCAATAAAAGCACAATCAAATATATTTCTGAAATTCTGTTTTCAATTAATATTCATGCCAACAATTATATCCCCCTAACCACACCATCTTCTGAATCTTGGCTAAATTTCTGGCAGCTCTCTATCAATGCACTGGTACAACCATTTTTAAATGGTCTTCAAAAAAATTTTACTTGCATATGATATCAAAGATATTTGAATATATTTGCATTGTGTTGTGCAAACTTTCTTTTAAATGGGGATACATATGAATCTCTTTTTTTTTTTTTCAGTTAGCCAGGTAGATGTCTCCCACATTTCTTCTTGAAAAATAAGTGCTTCCTGTGTTTCATCAGCTTTTTGAAACATTTCAAGGGGTATTCTGCCAATTCTCAGCTTCAGCTAATGCCTTAAGTGCAGCTTGAAATTATTCCTTCAATGCCATGAACTCTTGATTACATGCTATTTGTGGGGAGGGGGTCATCACTGCCCTCTGGCAGTCGTGGGAGCTACCCAGCCTTGCTCCCGGAGAGCTGCTGCTGGATTTGATCCACCAAGCCACAGTACCACACTCAATCACTATACCACTGGGACTCAGCCCTATATGCTATTTTTTAAAGTGGTTGAATGTCCACTAGTTCTTTTTGTATAGTCACTCCATGCATTCTTTGTATCTTCTTTTGATGCTTCCTGCATCATTCAACATTTTGCTCCTAGAATATTTTAATATTATCACTCCTAAAGGAATTTTTCTTCATTACTTCCAGTTTGCTAATAATTAAAACTCCATTAGAATAAATTTAAATTGTGAATAGCAGTATCCACTAAAATAACACATACTTGTTTTAAAGAGTGGAAGTGACATGTGAGCCACAAACACAGACATAGATACTTCTTATGAATCTAAGATTTTCCACTGGTATTAATGGTTCCATTGAGATCCAATTCTAAAGAATTCAGGACAGGTAAATATATCACCTCCAAGATGCCTTCCCAACTCCCCAAAGGGACAAAAACCCCATTGATCCTACTGACCCCTTACCGTCCTTGCCCCCAAAGACCCCTCTTTTTCATTTTAAGGGCATGGTCTGGTAGAATTGTTGGGTAAGTGCAAGGTCAGGGAGTCAAACCTATCATATGCTTCATTAACCTATTTTTGTTCCTGTAGAAATTTATGAAGACTCAGAAATCTGATATAGAGTCACTCTAGAGCCAGAATTGGCTTAGTGGCAGAGGATTTGGGGTTGTGGTTAAAACAAAACAATACTAAAGATCAATTGTATAAAATTGAAACATGGTGAGAAGAAAAGCATCAGAACAAAAATTATGAACACTCAACTTGTGGAGGACCATGTGGTATGGTGAGACTGAAAACCCATCTGCAGCGTATCCAGTCAGGCTGAGTTACGGCAGATCTGTTCTAGACACAGGGAGACATCTCCAAAAGTCCTACTGTCAGACGGAGACATTGCAATATCCTTCACATGAGATTAACATTGATAGTTGGTCAGTTCACCACACTATCGATGCACGCTGAATTTGTTCTGTGTACAATTATCTATCTCTTACTGGTTTCATGACAGTAAGCAAATTTCCTACCTGGCTTTTTGAATGTTGTTGAGGAACTCTTTCTTCTTAGACATTATTTGAATTTTTTGTCTATATATTATTACATTTTTATCATCATCGTCTTAGTGTGATTTTGGTTTTTTTAATGTTTTCTGTTGGGTCTCCAAGGTGTGAAACACAGGAAGGATGGATGCATAATGAAAATAACTGATGCAAAGAATTATAGGGAATACAGATGTTGGAGGTAGATAAAAGGTAGGATAAGAGGATTGGGGGGGCGGTTAATAATGAAGATGAAAGGTTCAGGGAACACTAGAAAAGATTGTGATTGCATAACCATAGCTTATGTTAGATGTGATATAACCATGGGAGTAGGGAATACTCTAAAATTGAAGTGGAGATGATTATACAATTCTCCTTGATATGATTGAATGATTACTATTGAATTATATTATATAAATTACTTGCCAATAAAACTGTTGAAATATTATATAAAATAAAGTGAATTACAGTTGTTACACTGAATCTAATATAACTAACAATCCAAAGTGAAGGGACTACTAGATTCTCAGTCTATTCTTCCTTTCATATTCTGTGTCTTCACGCACATTAATTTTATCTTAAACATTTTCTTTTGCTTCCCCTTTACTTCCTTGCTTTCTATTTTTCTTCTCCTCCCCCAATTCCTTAAATTAGAAGCAAATGATATTTTGGAGACACACTGTGCATTTACATTGAGAGTAACAAACATCAGCCTGTTAAGAAGCAATCTCCAGTTGGAACAATAACTCTGTGGTACACTTTGTCCATAGTTATCTAGCGGTGTATGGATAAGGATTCAGTCACAGTGGTAGCAGAGTGTGCACACCACAGTCCACACGTAGGTCAAATGTTAAATAACTCAGCATTATATATATAGCTGCTTTCACAGGAACCACTGATCTGTAAAAATAATTTCCAGTTAATCAGTAATAGTGACTATATACCCGTTGAGTTACCGCTACACTTTATGAAGAAGACTGCGCTAATGCGTGAATAATTATTGACCTGATTAAATGTGTGATCTTGCTTTTGGAGAGAAATAAAAGTGCACATCATTTAACAATTCAGCTGTGTATTGTCTGTGTGATAAAAAGAAAGGGGTAATTTGGATAACTAATGCACCCACTAAATTCGGTTAGGCTGTTCCCCAAAGTAGATTATTTCCATCTCCTTTAAACATTTTGAGAGCCTACATTTTTCTCTGTCTAATGTGCTGCCAACTTTTTTTCCTAGTGGCAAGACAGAAAAAAAGAATTATACAAAATGAAGTAGATGACAGGGTTTTATCTATCTCTCATTAAGGGGGAGTTGGAGTTCAGAGAAACGGCTATTGCAAGTTAGTTCAACAGAGCATTCTTCCATGATCCCAGTCTTAGAAGCAAGCCATTTTAGGAAACTCAAAATTTACAGGATTCCAAGTATATTTAGCAAGAACCAAGTTGATGTATGATGAAATACAGGAGCTATTATTTACCAGGTTACAGTTGTCTCTATTCAAATTGTTAGTTTTGTTTACTCCCCTGAGATTATTTCCCATTAAATATAAAGTATAAAAACTAAGTATAAAAAAGAGAAATATATTAACCTTGTAAATTAAAATCAGAGGCCTTCAATAATTTAATTGTCATTCCCCCAAACTTGTGTCAACTTGGCTAGACCATGGTCCTCAATAGTATTGTGTGATCTGTTATAATTATCCTGCATGTTATAAATCCTAGTCTCTGTGATGCCAATGAGACCGGACACTTTTTACAGGATTAAGCTGTATCTTTTGAGATACATAGGAGAAGCAAGCCAGCAAATAGCATGGATATGGCTACCACCAAGAGAGAGAAGTCAGGCTTAAAACTCATCAGTTGGACCCAGGGTTTCTGTACGGAGACCCTCCAAACCTTATGCAAAGATTGATGCCAAGATTCTGGGAGATTTGCAAAGTACTCTGAGGTAACAAAAGAGAACAGAACTTTCAGAGCCATCACAGAAAGGAAACATCCCCCTAGAAGTAGCTCATTGAATTCAGACACCTCACCTCCTAAACTGAGAAATAATGAATTAGTTTTTATTAACATGATCTACTAGCAGCATTAGATAAATAAGGAGAGGATAAAATGTGAAATGGAATCTGTCTGCACCACAATGCTGCTTCATTATAAAAGAATGTGACGAGATCAGGAATTGTGTATGAGAAACAGCTGAATAAGTATCCAACGTCGGAAAGCCATTGCTTTTATTTATTTATTTATTTATTTATTTATTTATTTATTTATTTATTTATTTATTTATTTATTGGGGGGGGGGAGGCATCACTGCTCTCTGGTGGTGAGAGTTGGAGGCCCAGCCCCACTGCTGGAATTGAACCTCCGTCCCAGTGGGCCGCAATCCCGCGCACAACCACCAACCACTACGCCACCGGGGCTCAGCCCAGCCATTGCTTTTATTAAAAAAAATAAATTTTAGCCTGAAAATCTATTTCAAATCATGCAGGAACAATTCTTCAAACAACCTGAGTAAGCCTCATGATGTGTTATGAATGATGTATTTCAGTTCCTTGAGAAGAAGAGGAGCAATCTTGTGACATGGACTGTTCTGCCTTTACTTTCATGGAAAATATTTGTTCCCCCTCTCTCAAACTGCAACAAAAATAATTACAAAAAAGCTCCCTATCTCTGACATCTAATGAAAACTTCTTTAGTGGTGCAGAGCACTTTCAGGAGTAACTGATGAACTTACAACTCTTGAAAAAGCACGGCATTTTCACAGAATGCTTCATTTGGATAGGATAAAATAAAAGGGTGGGAAATAATAATAAAACTAAATCCAGTTGCTTTGGGGAGTGTTGTTCTTATATCAGATCAGCCCATTTAAAATTATTTTCTTCAATTTTAAGAGGAAATTTGAAAAAACAAATAATAATAATAATAGGACATTGGAAACTATTTCAAAGATATCTTGGAACAATAAAAGTGGTATTGAATTTTGGTCTCATGAGGCAAATATATCTATAAATTGTTTGCACTTCAGCATTAACTGAAGGTTTTAATAACAGCCTTTAAACTTTTGACTTATTGAATGGTATCTTCCCTCATCATGTGGTAAGAAAACTGATTCCCTATTTTATTGCATTAATGATTAACTGAGAAGGCCCCATACATCTTAGACTGCTCAAAGTATCTCTATATTATAACCCAAATAATAATTAGTGTATATTCTGATGACTGTTAACTATTAACAAAAGAAGTATACACTGATGATTATGTTCCATGCAGAAAGGTAAATCAGTATATACTGTATTTCAGAAGAGTTTTTATCTCAAATGATAATTTTTTAAATGGCAATGAGTAGAGCACAATTTGGGCTCTCA
>PVJH01016364.1:0-50814 GCA_004026705.1 Nesogale talazaci
TCCGGATGTATGCCTCGTGTCGTTGAGGAACCAGATGGCTAGAACACACAAAAAACAAACTCACTGCCCCAGAATCAACGGTGACTCATTGAGACCCCCTGTGGGCTTCTAAGACTGGAACTGTTTACACAAGTGGAAAGCCCAGTCCTTAGAACTGCAGACCGAGCCGACTGCAGCCCAACCCACCACCACAAAGTCCCATTAGAATAGCCACACGTGGTCAGTGGCTTGCGTATTGCTTAGAGCAGATCTGAGCAGGAAAGGAGAGAGTTGAGAGCCAGGGCTCCTGGCATGCCCATGCTCTCTCTCTCTCTCTCTCTCTCTGTCTCTCCATGCTCTCTTCTTGAGAACCCTCACCTGGCTCCAGGCATAGGCAGAGGGGCAGCTCCAATACTCGAGGATCTCAAGTACTGTCCCCCCTCTCCAAGGGTCGTGACCAATGGCTTGGGGACAGGGGCAGCTGTTTGCACGTGGTCTGCTATAACACTACTTCTAACTTTCACTCAGGGGCAGTGTGAGCCAACTCAACTTAGCAACTGTGTCTGGCAGAGCCAGAGAGGTGCCCCCAGCCTGGAATGGGTCTAACTCCCTCCCCTACCGTGCTGAGGGGCAGGGCCAGCCCCAGGACTCCGTTCTCACCTTGGGGTGCCGGCCTCCCTTCATTTAGCACGCTTCTGCTTCCAGACAACCCCTTCCAATAGAGGGCAGCTGGAGCTGGAGGGTTTAACCTAAAGTTAGTCCCTGTTGTACCAACCCCCATCTTCCTGCTGGATGGTTTCAGGGTGGTTTCCCTCCTTAAGCCCTTTTTGCCATCAGGCATAGAGGAGGCCTGTCTCATGGATGCAACATCTTGGTGCCAAGGGACACCTTTTCTGACTGCCACAGCCATGGAACACGGACCTGAAAACATCCCTCAACTCACTGCCATGGCTTTGATGCCCACTGAGAAGCGGCCTGACAGGAGAGAGTAGAACTGCCCTTGTGGGTTTCTGAGACGGTCACGCTTTGTGAGAGTACAAAGCCTCATCTTTCTCCCAAAAAGCATCTCTTGGGCAGAGCCAGCCTTTAATGCTTTTAACTACTCATGGAAAGTTTGGCTCCTCAAACCCACCCAAAGGTGCCTTGGAAGCAAGGCCTGGTGATCTGCTTTCAAAACCTGACAGCTCAAAGGAGCACAGCTCCACTGCAACACCCATGGGGCCCCCAGCGTCAGAGTCCACACAGTGGCAGACAGTGGGGAATGTCACGGTCTCCCCATCTATCACCCACATTTCTCCTGGGCCTTCCCCTGTCCAGCCCCACCTGGGCCCCGCAGGTCCTTGGTGCTGCTCTTGCTTCTGGTCTCCCCTGGCTGATTCTGAGGAAATCACCTTTGCTTAACAACCTTTCTTTTGCTCACTCCCCTTACATATAATCCCCAACTCTAAGTGCCAGGCCGATCTCCTCTCTCTCTCTCTCTCTCTCTCTCACACACACACACACACACACACACACACACACACACGTCACGTCACAAGTCTGCTTTCCACCCCAGACAGGGTGGGAGACATTTTTGGGATTGAACAAGGGAGCCAGGGAGTGGCAAGCTAGAGCAATAGCCTTTTTTATAGGGGGAGAAAAAGAAGACAGCTTTGTTCTTCTGCGGGGCTTTGTCAAAGCCCAAGAACAGGCTGTGCTGCACCGTGTGTGCAGAAGAGACACTTCTTCCTATCCGGGGTCCGCTCCCTTATTGGAGGGGTTATGAAAATCACAAAATACCCACAGGCGCTCCGTGTGTTGCCGAATGGCCAGGACTGCTGTCTCCAGGTTAAGTCTGAGTCGGAGACGCCATCGGGGAGGAGCTGGGGGGAGTGGGCTGTGGAAGGAAGCTAAGCTCAGCATGGTGGGGGGTGGGCTTTGAGAGACCTTGTCTGCCTTCTCCTGCGGTGTGGCATTGGGTAACTCATTCCTCTCTGGGTGTGTCCGCGGTCGGTCAAGGACGAGGGCAGTGGGGTTCAGAGGTAGAATGGCAGAAACCTGGGAACCAAAACTCCTCTTGCCCGGCTTCTCAGGGGAGGTTTGCTCGTGGCTAGGACGCCGAACAGGTCTCAGTGGAGCTTTCAGACTAGGGAGAAAGGCCAGGCAGTCTGCTCCCCAAAGTCAGCCAATGGAAACTTGAGGGGCCCCCATGGCTGGAGCTGCAGTCGATGATGGAGATCGCACCCATCTGGGTGGCAGCTGGTCCTGTTGTCCATGGGGCGCCCTGTCGAGTGAAACACCTCCCGGTCAGGGGTGGTTGGGAAAGCCCGGGGTGGTCTTGCCTGCGACCACGAGGGGGATGGGGCTGCCACAAAGGAGACAGGC
This sequence comes from Nesogale talazaci, assembly GCA_004026705.1. NCBI lineage: Eukaryota > Metazoa > Chordata > Mammalia > Afrosoricida > Tenrecidae > Nesogale > Nesogale talazaci. The sequence goes on from PVJH01016364.1 coordinate 2,344, forward strand.
TCTCACGGCGAAGGCCCGCCCTTTCCATGAGCCACTGAAGCCCCATGAGTCCTCAGGGCACTTTCCCAATCTGAACGTCTGCTCATCGTCTTGTGCACATCCCCATGGTGCCATCCTTGCAGGAATCTTCCCTCCCCTTCTTCCCCCCCACCCCCCCCCCACCCCCCGTGGGTACCCTTTGATTGGTTGAGAGCTTCATGAGGGTGATGCCTGCAGGGCATTTAGTAAACCACAGAGCCGGATACATCTGCGGGTGTGGGGGTTGGGACTGAGCGAGTCGACAGTCCTTCCCAGCAACCCTGAACTCCCCAGGGCCCAGACGTCCACCTAGCGCCTTTCTTCCACTGCCCGCCGTCCTTCCTAGCACGGTGCCAGTAGACCAGCCAGGAAATAGTATCTTTAGCCCTGGAAGGGACTTAAGAACTGGTCTAATTGAACCAGGGCCCTGGCCTTTCCTCTCCTCTCCGTCATCTGCTTCTTCATTGACAGAGCCATGCAGCAGGTGCTCTGGTCTCCCAAGATGGTAGGGGGCCTGGCCCTCACAGGGAGGCGCTGTCTCTGGGGTTGTTAGGACAACTTCGGAGACCTTCACCGAGGCCCGAGGCCCTCTGGGAAGGCACAGGGTTGCTGAGATGGAGGTTTTAGGACAGTGACCGTAGGGGGTAAGTGTTGGTCTGACCACAGCAAGCCAGTGGTTCCAAGCCATGAGCTGTCCCTGCAGAGAGAGCTGGAAGCTTTCTGCCCCCACTAAACCAGAGAGAGGGTCTGTGAGGGAAGCTGTAAACCCTGCTTCTCCATCCCCTGGCCATTGACCCCAGAGCGGCAGTTTGGGCAACTGCAGGCCTCGTGGGACAGGAAAACACAAGGCCCCTGTGCACAGAGCGTCATGGCGGGCGGCCGCAGCAGGGATGAGAGCCAGCCCAGGGCCTGAAGAGGAGCTGGGAGGAGACCAGAGAGAAGTAGCACCATCCATTCCAGTGGCACGTGCTCTTCAGAGACGGCTCTTACGGCTGCCTTGGCTGCCACGGCCTGGAGTGGGTTCCCACTCACGGCCATCCTGCAGGACAGAGGGGCACCGCCCCACCCAGAGCGCTTCCTAGCCTGTCAGTCCTTAAAGGGGCCACCGCCACACCTTTCTCCCACCCGAGTGCTTAACCACAGCATCACCAGGGGCTGATGCACTGTCTACCCCCTCAAGGCCCAGGGTCCTCAAACTAAGGCCCGCGGAGGACATTTATCCCACCCCCGGGTGTTTTCGGCCACTGCTTAGCAGTCTACTCATCCTGGGCCCGCAGTGAATTTGTTCATAGTTTTGGTTTTTTGTTTTGTTCTGGGTTTTTGGCTAGAGTCCGGCCCTCCAACGGTCTGAGGGACAGTGGCCCCCTGTTTTAAAAATTTGAGGACCCCTGCCCCAAGCCAACCAAAGCCCCTGCCATCGAGCTGCCATCCGCACAGAGACCCAATCTAGAGACAATCTCTCTCGCTTAGTGGGGGCAGACAGCTTCCAGCTCCCTCTGCAGGGACAGCTCATGGCTTTGAACCACTGGTCTGGCTGTGGTCACACCAACACTTACCCCATGGAGCCCACCAGGGCCCATGTCCGGGGAACAGTGAACGTTGATCGTGTGCTGACGTGGACTTAGCCGCCCGACAACAATTCTGGAGAGGTCATATGCTAAGGCCACGGCGGGACCCGTTCCAATGAGACCTCAGGAGGAACTTCCCCAAGAGAGGGCAGTCAGTCACAGGCAGGAACAGATGCTGAGGAAGGCTGTCACCCCCCACCACCCCCTCTCCGCCTGCCTGGGGGCCGCCGAGATGGCACTGATGAAGCCCTTATCTCTCTGAAGCTCTAGTCAGATCCAGTCTCTTCTGTACTAAGCGTTACCATGGAGTTGGAGGCAGAGTCTGGTCATTTAACACGTTCATTGAGCACTGTGTTCTGCGCTTACTTTCTCATCGGATTCTCACAACCGCCCTCGTGAGGTTCAAGTCCTGTTGGGATTGCCCATTTTACAGATGAGGGGGCTTAGAGAGGTCAAGTGACATACAGGGGTCTGTCCTCCCTCCCCCACCCCAGCACACCGCTCGTCAGTGGGGGTGCTGGGATAGATGCAAGGATGGGGTCTTCTCCATCAGGGTGGGCATCATCCTCTCAGTTCTACCCAGGCAGAGCCCAGGGTCTGGCTTGTTCTCAGATTCTTCCTCCCAAAGGAAAGTTGCAAGCAAAATAACTCTCCTGGGCCCCCCAGTCTTGGGCAATCTGCCGGGAAGGAGGGAGGGAGGGAGGGAGGGTCTCCCATCGCCTCAGCCCCCTCTCCCCCGCTCAGTGACCCCTTGGCTGGTTCCCCTGCCTCCCCCCCTCCCCCCATCCAACCTGTCCCCAGGCTCTGTGGTGACGCCACCTCACCCAGATTCCTTGGGTGGTCTGGTTGCCTCACAGGGTGAAGCTCTGAGAACATTTTCCTACTGTGCAGCCAGAAACTTCCACTTCCCATGCCCAGGGCTGCCCCTTCTCTTCTCTCCCCACCATCCCCCTCCTGCCAGCCACACCCCAGTCACCACCCCCACTGTGCCTGTGTCTGATGAAAGGCCCCCAGTCCCATGGAGAACCTTCAAGGCTGCTGGGGAGACGGCATGAGGTTCTTCCGGATCTTAGCATACGAGAGTGCCCGCACTGGCTATGTCCTGTGCAGGCCCAGTGGGACATGAACACGGCAGGGCCCACTGGTGTCACAGTGGGTTATTCTTCCAGTTGCTAATGGAAGGGCCAGCGGTTCGAATCCACTATTCACTCTGAGGAACAAAGACGAGGCTTTCTGCTCCCCTCAAGATTGAGCATCTCAGAAACTAGACAGAGAACCCGTTCTCTGTGCTATGTATGAGGTCACCATGAGTCAGAGTTCACTCGATGGCGTTCAGGAAGCATTCAGGGCATCAACTTGGCCAGATCAAAGAGTGAGGCCAAGCCACCGATCTGTAGACCGAGACCCCTAAAGCCAGGCCGGTATGGTTGCAGTGGTCACAGGGTGGAAGTGTGCAGTACGGAATTGCACACAGCAGCAGGGGGCTCCCTGGGGCCAGGCTGGGGAGAAGTCAGGCTTGTCCAAGGTCACACAGCCTGAGAAGGGTGGGCCTCAAGGGAGACGCCTGTTTCTCCTGCAGTGCTTGTGTCACCATCGGTGGATGCTTCCAGAAATCATGTGACGTTGCACTCAGCGTGTACATGCACAGACACACGCGTGTGCCTGGCAACCCGCAGGAGAACACCCCCAGGAGTTCACGTAGCCTGAGTCTGACCCTGCCCTGCCCCCCTCACCGGGCTGGTAAACATGGGCCACTTCATTCAGCCAAGCAAATGCAGCCACAACCAACCCCCAGGCTGTACCCTGAGATCGACCTGCGTCCTGGGGGCTGGAGGAGGGAGCTGTGGTCTGCGAGGTGTGCAGGACTGTCCTGCCTTTAGCATCTCCTGCACACCTGCTCCCTCTTCGCCACTGCCCTGGTGTGCACCCCCTTCCTCTCCTGCCCCCCCCCCAAAAAAAACAGGACACTGCAGCCTGGCCCCCAGGGACAAGGCCATTCCCAAAGGCCCCTGGCATTGGCCTGGTGGCTCTGGTCTTTGAAATCTCCACCCCACCGCTCTGTGCCTCCTCTCCTCTGCCCTCCTCTGTCCCCTTTCTCCAGCACCAGCCTCACCTCTTCCCCTTTTGTGTGAGGGCCAGGCCTGCATGGGGTTCCCCCACCCCCGAGCATTTGAAATCCACCGCCTGGGCCCTCCCTTACTGCAACAGTGCCTTGCACCCAGCGGCTGGGTGTTGTCTTAGGGCAGGATGTGGGGGTGGGCAGGTGGGGCGGGCAGTGGGGGGTGGGAGGGGAGGGAGGGGGTGGAGGGCTATGGAGCTACATCAGAGCCTCTGAGGTGCGGCCCCTGGAGGGACAGCTGAGTGATGAGGCCTGAGTCACATGCCCCGCGTGCTCCTTGAACTCCTGAGCCAGCTCCTGTGCAGACACGTCCTGCAATGCGCAGGGTAAACAGTTAGAGGTAATCATTTTGTGCGGCACCTTGTGCCTCCCTCCCTGTCTCTCTGAGGCCGAGCCAGGCCCGGGGGTTGCAGCGGCGGAGCCCCGTCAGACTCAGGCTTGGCGGTGCCCGACGTCCATGGGCGGCACTCTGTGTGCCCGGTCACTGTCCAGTGTGCCCGATAACCTCACATTGCAGCCAGAGCCCAAGGCGAACGGCAGCAGGATCCAATTGGCCTCCGGTCAGTTCCAACTCACGGTGCCCCCCTGTGCCTTCCAGAACATTTTCGAGGCTGTGAGCTTCAGGAAACTGACCCCCAGCCTTTCTTCTGAGGCCTTCTGAGTGGGTCTTTGGGGTAGGTCTGTACCACCCAGCGAGTCCAAGCCCAAGGCAGAGCAGATGTGCACTCCATAGGGAATGGGCCACGGGGCCTTTTTCCTGCAGCATGGCGGGGTGGGCTTCAGCGATGGGCTTTTTGGTTACCAGTGGAGTACTGGTCATTTATGTCACCCAGGGACTTCCAAGTCCACGCCTAAGAAAGCTGGAGACAGGACCCCGACTGTAGGCCAAGCCCTGGCTTAAAACCCATTGGGGAGCCCCCTTGGTTCTGCTCCCCTTCCGCAACAAGCAGTGCATCACCCACGCTGCCAGCGCCACCTCCCCCGGAGCCGGCTGTGGGGACCAGCTCAGGTCAGGCCCTGGCCTTTGCTCACAGAGGGGAGCACCGCAGACAAGCACCAGCGCCGACCTCCGCATGCCAGCGCCTTGGCGCGACCCTGCACAGAATGTCTTCCTTCCCTAGGGGACATGGAGTCCGGAGCTCGAGCCTTATCAAAGATAAAGCATTTGAGACTAAACAGTCTTTTTATAGATTGGAGCCGGGCTCCGGAGCACATGCCTCCCCGGCCGTCAGCCCACGGCTGGAGCTTGGCTTTCTGAGCACACATCAAATGTGCTCACAGTTTGTTTCTTCTCTGGGGAAGATGGAGACGCAGAGGCTCAGGGACGGGGAGGAGAAACGGCTGCAGGCAGGCCTGGGGCGGTGCCCGGCAGTGCAGTGGTGGTCTGGGCTGGGCTGGGCTCACGTCTGCACCCCCAGGGAGCAAGCCCCGGGGGCTGGAAATAGAATGGAACCCAAATGTGTCAGGCAGTCACCAGGCATAAACTGAGCCAGCAGTGCCAACACAGGCAGAATGCGGAAACGAAGACCAGACCCTTGCCACCGCTGTGGGGCTGGGCACTGTGGGAAAGGCGAGGAAACAGAAGCTGATATTACTCCTCCCCACCATCGCATCAATGCGCACGCACTATGACCCTCTCGGACAAGGATGCCCCATTTCACCTCCCCCGCATGCATTTACTTAACATGCAATGTTGGATGGACTGTCCGAAAGCACAGTCGTAGCTGTGTGCCCCGCCTCCACTCTGCTTCACGTTGGTTAGGGTCTCTGAGCGTGGTGCCACTGGTCCTGTCTTCCATGTGCAGAGAGAGGATATGAGATCATATCTAGCCTTGATGGCACACGCGGGTACACGCTGCACTGCTAACCACAAGACGGGCCGTGGGAAACCACCAGGCATCCGGAGGGAGAGTGGGGAGGCTTCCCAGTCCCAGGGAGAGCTGCCACTCAGAAAGAAAGCCACAGGGTCCGTTCTACCCCGTCCTGCGGGGTCGCTGGGAGTGTGACTGAGGTTTTTGGTGTTTTGAAGGCTCCGGTGAATCCGTCTCCCCTGGGGAGATGGAAGCCTCACCCTTCTTGGGTTGTCTTGGATTGAAAATGGGATGAGCGGAGATTTTGAGAACCCGCCGGGATGTTTGGATAGAATGCCTGGCACAGCTGAGGCCTCCAGGAAATGCCAGCTGTATTTTGTTGTGATTGTCCCCACATCTGAAGGGACAGCGGCGCTGGAGCCACCCACAGAGTCTCCTAGAGAAGTGGGAGGGTTGGGCGACCTCCACTGGGAATCCATCCGGGAGTCAGGATCTTCACATGCCACACCATCCAGGGACCCAGGCAGCTTCTGTCATGGTGCCAAAGGTCATAGCCTTCTGATGGAGAAGAGTCAGCTGTCGCTAGGTTGGCCTGTGTGCAGAAGAACCAAACGCTGCCTGGGCCCGAGCCATCTTCACCATCGCCAGCTTGCTCCAGTCTGTGGCCGCAGCGGCCACTGGGGTTGAACAGTCTCCTTGTGGGCCAGAGCGTTTACACGGGCTGAGTTTGAGAAGTAGGACGTCAGGTCTTTCTTCATAGTCGGTCTCGGTTTGGAAGCCCGGCTGAGTCCTATCCACCGTGGATGGCCCTGCTGGGATTTGAAATACAGGTGTCAGAGTGTCCAGCCTCATAGCAGCCTGGCAAGCCCTGATGGTGTGACACACTTGCAGGTGGGTGGTGGGGGAGGTGAATCAAATAGGAAGGAGGGTGTCCATCCCCCAGCTGCCCAGGGACCCGCGTGCCCACACGTGAGTGCCATCCAAACCTGCCCCGTAATTGGGAATCTAGGGTTCTCCGGGCCTCAGTTGCTTCATTTATAAAAATAAGGTGCGATTTGCCAAAGGTGGGCCCTCCCTTCCTAGTCTACCATGCAATGATTCTCTTTCTAGAGGGGAGTCAGCCCTCATCCTGATCTTATCCACCCCCAGGCCGGGGGGAGTCCAGCAGAAGGGGACACGGGCAACTGGCTGGGGAGAAGGATGGAGTTGGCCGTGGGAAGCCTGATTCCCAGCCAAGTTATCCCTCAGAGAGCGTGGCCTGGGTCACCGGCCTGTGGGGTTCAGATGACAAGGGCGCCTGCTAGGGCAGCGGGAAACAGGACCCTGCTGGGTGGCTGATACTGTTGCCGTCTTCTCTCCACGCAGGGATCTGAGCATGAACAACCTCACAGAACTGCAGCCTGGCCTCTTCCACCACCTGCGCTTCCTGGAGGAACTGTGCGTAGACCCCAGGGGCCCGGGGATTGGTTGGGCTGGGTTGGAGCAGCAAGATTTGGGCTGCCTGTAATAGCTCTAGAAGGAGCCCTGGGGCCGTAGTGGGTGACGCATTGACAGTTTGAAGGCAGCAGCCATTTCAGGGGGAGAAAGACAAGGCTGTCTGCTGCTGTGGAGCGTTTCAGACTCGGAAACCCACAGGGACAGTTCTCCTCTGTCCTCTAGGGTCACGATGGGTCAGCATCCACTTGAGGTCAGTGAGTGTGAGATGCATTGTTGTTGTGGACTTTTTATTTTTTTATTTATTTTTGTTTTGTTTTTGGGCGTCACTGCCCTCTGGTGGTCGTGGGCACTACCCAGTGCTGCTCCTGAGAGCCGCTGCTGGATTTGAACCGCCAAGCCCGCAGCAGGCCTCAGTCCCGCACTCCACCACTTACGCCACCAGGGCTAGGCCCTGTTTTGGTCTTTTTTTTTTAAATAGCTGTAAGGCAGGGAATCCTGCTGGTATAGTGAGTTATGCATTGGGCTGTTAGCAGCCAGGTCAGCAGGTCAAACCCACCAGCAGCAACTTGAGAGAAAAGAGGAGACTGTTGCCAGAGAGATTGGCAGCCTCGGAAACCCGAAGGGGCAGCTCCATTCTGCCCCACAGGGTGGCTGGGTGTGGGAATCTTCTCTGCGGCCGAGAGAACAGCTGTAGGTTTCAGGATTCTCAGGAGCCCAGCTGAGGTTCCAGGAAAAAGAAAGGGATTTGGTGACCTAAAGGTAAACGTGCCGGGCTGTTGACTGGAAGGCTGGAAGTTTGAGGGCGCCCAGAGGTAACTCGGAAAAGCCCTCATAGCATCCCCCTCGGGTAGCAGTGCTCGCCCTGTGGGTGGTGACCCCTGTGGGGGGTTGAATGCCCATTTCACAGGGCATTCATAATGTAACAAAATGACAGTGATGAAGAAGCAACGAAAGCAATTTTATGGCTGGGGGTCACCACCACATGAGGAACTGTATGAAAGGGTCGTGGCAGTGGGAAAGTGGTGAACCACTGCTCTAGGGCAAGGGAGAAGTGCCCCCTGGGAGTGTCCAAGATGGTCCCTGCTGACAGAAGTAGAAAGGGCTGTCTTTCTCGCTTGGTGGTTTTTCTTCTTCTTCTTCTTCTTCTTTTTTTGTTGGGCATCACTGCCTCTGGTGGTCTTGGGAGCTACCCGGTGCTGCTACCGAGAGCCACCGCTGGATTTGAACCGCCAAACCCACGGGCCGCAGTCCTGCACTCAACCACTTACGCCACCGGGGCTCAGCCCTCGCTGGGTGGTTTTGCACTATTGACCTTGCAGTTAGCAGCCCTCCCCACGATGCCACCAAGGCTCCGCTGAGAAGCCCTAGTGAAGGAAACCAGCCTGGAGAGGAAGAAGGCCCTGGCAACGTCAGCCGCGGAAACCCCGGGGACACAGTTCTACCAAGACAGGCTGGGGAGAAGACGGGGCCATCTCCACAGCAGAGGTTTTCAGCTGACACCAGCCCTGGTGTGGAAGCTGGGTGGCAGGCTGTGTCACAGGGTGTAGGAACCCTGACATGTCCCTGAAGACCGCTCCTCCTGGTGCTGGGAAGACGTCTTTGGCCTCCTTGCATGACCAGATCCCGCTACCCCCACGGTCTTTCTCTGACATGTCTGCCACCTCTATTCCTTGTTCTGTTCACCATACCAGACATCCCCTCACATCTGAGGCTCCTCCTTCAAGGGCATCTTATCAGCTCAAGAGGAATCTCCTGTGTCTCCTCATGGTCTAAAGAATCAGCCCTCAGCTGGCCCGATCCCCTCAAGCCAACATCACATCCACGAGGCTAGTCCTGTTTACCACCCCGAGTTCCCTTTCCTGCATTTGCCTGGATGCCTCTGTCAGTGCCAAGTTCACACCCCATGCACTCTGCCAAGTCCCCCCGGGAAGTCCCTCGGCCCCAGTGGTGCTCCTGTCTTCTCTGGAAAGCCAAGTCCCTCTGGTTCTGGTCTTTCCCATCACCCCACCCCTGATCTCCCATCTCCCAGTCCTGGTCATTTTTATTTCATATGATTATAGATCCTTGAAACGTTACCAAGGCTGGCTTAAACTGCACAAGCTGTGGGCTCCTGGACTGCCAGTAGTTGCTATTTCACCTGAACCCCAACTCCATTGTTCCCAAGTCACATCTTAACCCTAGACAACATTCCTCAAGGATGCAGTCTACCTGCCCCTGCTGAAATCACGGCACCACAGGACCAGGCTGGCTTCTTCAGACCAGGTTCTTGGGGGACTGTTTCTGGTGCACAATTGAGCCCCTGGAGGGCACACACAGTAGATGGGCTCAGCGGTTACCCAAAAGTTGGAGATTTTAGTTCACCCAGAGGCGCCTTGGCAGAAAGGCCTGGTGATATACCTGTCATAGACTCAGCCACGGAGCCCCCAGAGCCCCGTTCTAGGCTGATCATCACAAGTTGCTTCAGTGGCAGTTGGTGTCCCGGTGTGAAAGGCAAACACCAGAGGACACTGCCCTTTGGGTACATCCAGACAGAGACTGGGGTGGGCAGCGAGTCAGCAGACGGACGAGGCTTCAGTGGGCATGGGTGCTCAGGGTATTCTGTGCCAAGATGGGCAGGGTGGAGGGGCCTGGCCAGAGGGTCTTCTTGGAGCATGTCTGCCAAAGGAAGTGGGCAGAGTGGGAGGTGTGGTGGGCCTTCTGACTGGACCACAGCACCACTTGGTAAGAACGAAATGTAGGCATGAAGACCGAGGACCCTGGGCAGGGGACCTGAGGGGCGGACCTGAGAATGTCAGACCAATCGCCTGTCTTCCAAAGTCCTGGCTTATGCTCATCTACTCCCTGACAGGCTGGCCCTTTTAACCCACCCTGCCATGCAGAGGGAGAGAGGCCTGGCCACCTGCTTCCACGGCGGTTACGTTACAGAAGCAAACGTTTTCAAAAAACAATCTGCCGGGCTGAGCCCCGGTGGCGTAGTGGTTGTGCGCGGGACTGCGGCCCACTGGGACGGAGGTTCAGTTCCAGCAGTGGGGCTGGGCCTCCTATTCCCACCACCGGAGAGCAGTGATGCCACAAAAACAAAAAAAAAAAGAAAAGAAAAGAAAACAATCTGCCAGATGATCAACAGCCCCATTTCTGGAAAATTCTATCTAGGAAGATAGTCTGTTCGTTTAAATTCTTCCTTCTGAGAAATCACAATGAAACCACATTCTACTATGCAGCCTCCAGTCTCCCTCAGTGGGTTTATCTTTTTCAGTATGGGTTTTCTACCTTCCATCCCCTGAGATGCTGTGGAGACCTGGTGGAATAGTGGCTACACATCAGACTGCAGTCTGTATGGTCTGCAGTTCAAAACCACTCGCAGCAATTCAGGAGAAAGATGGAATTTTCTACTCCTGTCAGCGGTGAGTCAACATTGACTCGGTGACCGTGAACGTGGGGTTTTTCTGTTCCCTGAGATGGACATGGATCCCTCCTCCACTTCACCCCAGAGACCCTTCCGGGGCTGACGCCCACCTGCACACAAGCCAGGCTGGGACATTCCAAAGACCCAGCGCCTTGCCACACGTAACTTTTCTTATTTTTAGCCAAACAGAACGGCAAATGACAAATAAGCAGATTCTATTGCAGATGTACATTTTAAAAATAGCCTTTGCGATAAGTCAGCACAATCTCTATGTCTGCAGGCCTCTGGGTTGGTAGGAGCTGATGCACATAATAAAGTCCTTGGAGACTTGGGAGCTCCCGAAATACCTTCTGAATCATCCACAATTAAACTCTGCACAGACAGGTTTGGGTCTTAGGCATGTGCCTTCAGTGTATTTCATGGCACCTGCTCCCTTTAAAATCGGGGATCACCCTATTACGATGGACATGGAAATGCTTAATTAGACCAGAATGTTACACTAATTAGGACAGCCCATTTCATAACCACTCTGGATTAATGGGGGTTAGCTGCATAGTTTATTAGGATGTGGGGAGACCCAGACACCCCCCCCCCCACACACACACACCTGAACCCAAGCCTTCCATTACTGACAGGCTGCAACCCAGCCCCGCAGGGGGTGTGGGTAATCTGGATGGGCACAAGAGAGGATGGGGCATCGTGGAGCAGGCGTGGGTCCTGATGTCAGACAGATCTGGGGGAGAGCACCAAGCTCCACCTGGGCTGCCTCAGCGACATTTCTCTTGGGGGCAGTCAGCTGAACCCTGTAATCCTCCATTTCCTTGTCTGTGATGTGGGGGCTGAAAATGGACACCTCAATAGAGTTATTGTGGGGGTCTGCGAGTGGTCTGAAGAGATAAACCAACTGGGCTTCTGACTGGAACACACTCATCCTGGGGCGTGTCGGAAGAAAGGCACCGGGTGATCCACTTCCAGAAAGACCAGTCGTGGAAAATCCAGTGAGGTACAGTTCAACTGGGATGTGCCCATTGGATTTCACTCCACGACAGCGAGTACCAGGACTGAGGCGAAACCGGTCCCGGGTGTGACGCGTTCACCACATCATCCAAACTACCGTTTGCTCTCCTCTCCCAGCCAGGATGCTGACCGAGCAGGGCTCCTGGCCACCACCACTGACCCTCTTCTCTGATTTGCAGGCGCCTCTCTGGGAACCATCTCTCACACATCCCTGGACGGGCATTCTCGGGGCTGTACAGCCTGAAAGTCCTGTAAGTTGCCCCCCCCCCAACCTGGGCATGGAAGTGTACCACTCACGACAGCAGGCAAACCCATCTCTGACCTCCCGCATGCCGGCTTGTGACCCCGGGGCTGTGTGTCACTCCTTTGTCTCTGCTGGCCATTTCCGTGTGACTTCTCGATCTTTGCTCCCACCTCATTTGTCGCAAATGGGGAGCTCTGTCAAGGAACATTTCATTGTGCCTAGTATGCCTGACACCCCCCCGCCCCCCGCCCACACACACACATACACACCCCGGAGAGTGAAGACCCATCTCTCTTGCTGCTGCTCATATGTGACTCCTCAGTCTCGGTCTGTGTGGGGCCGAGCTCCCTGACAGACCTGAGTCATCTCGGATCTGGCCCTGTTTCTGGAGAGGAGGGATCCAGGTTGGGTCTCTTTCACCGTCTTCCTCCTTTGGTCCAACCTTTGTCTCTTCAGGGAGCCCTGGTGGTGTAGTGGATAAATGCTGGGTGCTAATGGCTAGGTCAGCAGTTCGAAACCCCCAGGTTCTCTCTGGGAGAAAGATGGGCCTTTCTGCTAAGCCCACCGGGGTCGTGCTACCCTGTCCTCTTGGGACACCGTGAGTCGGCATCGGCTCAGTGGCAGTGAGTTCGGTTTTGGGGGTGCATGGCGGCCTCAGTCTCTCTGGCTGCACCCCTGAGTTCTCATCTTCCCCATAAGCCATGCCTTCTGGCTTCAAGCTTCTCCCTCCTAATTTCTTTCATTTGTCCTTTGACACAGAAAAGGACAAAACAAGGAGGGTTGCAAAGGCCCTCATGTGATGGCCTCTAGCTTCCCGCTGCCATTGACCGGATGGTCCATGTCAGGGAAGGGAAGGCTGAGCGAGGCAGGGTCTCTTGCTATGCGAGCCGGCGACTCACCTTGTCCCGACCTCTGGCCCCTCTCCTGTTCTTCTCATACAGGGGTGTGGACAGAGGGTCTGGGAAGGGCAGGAGAGACTCCTGGGGCAGGCGTGCTGCCCTGGGAAATGGCTGGGGAAGGAAACAAAAATCTTCAGGCTGAGCCTGGAGCAATAGAATGAGCTTCTCGGGCAGCCTGAGAGTGGGGATCTCGATTTTCCTGTCCCGCTACTTCCTCCTTTCTGAAGTGGCCGGCAGGTCTTCTTTGTACAGAACACTCGGCTGTGGGAGTGGAAAGGGACTGCAGTCCAGCCCCGTGCCCTTGCTGAGGGTTGCATGTATCCCAGAAGGAATGCCTTTGGTTAATGTGTGCAGAGGTGCTGATGGGCTAGCCATGACTCTGGCCCCTGGGCCCTGGGGCTTCAGGCTGCTCCTGGTCTTTGGTGCACACCTGAGCACCTCTGACGATGCCTCTCCTGACACCCCTCACCTCTAGCCTCTCTCCCAGTGATTCTGAGACTCCTGGGTCCCTCGGTCTGTCCTCAGTCTCTGCTCTGTCTGCGTTCTCCCCACTCTCTGCCCCCATCTCCAGTGCCTCCTCTCTCATTTCTGCTTCCTCTCTGTCCAAAACCTTGACCTCCCCATAGTCCCCTCCTCCTCTCCGTTCTCCCCCTGCCTCCCCTGGGGGGTGGAAACCCTGCGCGCCAGACGTGCGGTGCAGGAGGCCTGCTTGGTGGCGTGTCTGTGCCCAGCAGCAGGCTCAGACCTGCATTCTGGATTAGAGAGCAGGGCCCTGTTTGCTGGGCTTCAGAAGATGTGAAGCTCACGTCCCGTTCCTAAGACTCCGGCTTAGCGATGAGCCTCCTCTTTCTTCTTCGCCTACATTAGGCAATAAATCAAAGCTGTGGCGAAACCGCAGGCCTCCGCCCCCTTTCTACAAAGGGTGCCCTTGGCTCAGGGAGTTGGGTGGTGGGAGAGGCTGCGGGTGGGAGCCCCATACAGTCAGGCCGTCCCCTCCCTGCTCCGCCATCAAACCCCACTTTGCCTCACCATCCAATATCACCCCCTCCCCAAAGCTCTTGCCTTCATAGCTTCTCCCCATTGGGGTGGGCTGGGGTGGTCCAAGGAACGTGCCTGGTCACTGCAGGGCTTCAAGGCCGCGGTTCCACCAGCATCCTGGGCAGGAAGTGCTTCCTGTTGTCTCATGTTGACAACATGAGACGCCTTACTGCAGACGCCTTACTGCAGACGCCTTACTGCAGATGCCTTACCTGAGCCTGCGTTGCTCCCGGACATCTGTGGACCTGCCCTCTTCACCGCCCCCCCCCCCGCCCCCACTCCCCATCACTGCCCCCTCATCTAATTTAGAAAGACTCAGTTGCCACGTGCCAGACTCAGATCTGGGAAATGGGGTTCCCAATTGAAGGGCTGGCCCTCGAGAGTCTGTGTGTGGAGTAGATATTCCCAGCTGTTCCTCTCCTGCCTGGAGCCTGGCACTCCTGTGGTTTAAGAACATGAGCCCAGGCCTCGCTAAGGATATGCAGGCTCTGCAAGGGCAGTGGGCTGCACTCCAGCCCGCGCCCGCTGCGAGCCCTGGCTGGAGGCCTCCGATTTGCAGGAGGGAGTTTGAGTGCCTCAGGCCACCCCGCGAGACATCTCCCTATGCTGGCCTCCAGTGGGCTCCTCTTCCTGCTGCCTGGATTGCAACATGAATCAAGTCGACTGGGACAGCTCCTGGCAGGAAGCCAGGCCTCGCCCAGAGTCGGGGCCCTGTCTGTGTCGGTGGGCTGAACGGAATTGATTGGAGGAGGGGAGACGTGGAAGTCCTTCTGGGGTTCTGGGCTCATGAGTGCAGGGAGACCCTCGGAGCAGCCCCTGTATCTGAGGCAGTGCCTGATGCCTGCATCTCTCCAGGGGCCCTGATGGCAGGGAATGGTGTCAGGTGCATCAGCAAACAGGCAGACCCAGGGCCCTGGCCGGACCTCAGGAAGTGCGCTGAGGGAGAAGACTTGGCCATTGTCTCTGAGCCCCAGTTCTTAACCTGTAAGATGCGACCTTACAATCAGATTCTCCATTCATTTTAAAACAATGTGCAGAAATCCCGACCTAGAGCAGATGGAAGAGGAGTCTCCTTGGTTGCTGTGGGTGTGGAGGGAGGCCCCAGGCCGGGCAAGGTGGGTGGTGATGGTGGTGGAGATTCCAGGAAAGACTTTTGGAAACTAAGCAGGGAGGGCCTATCCAGTGCCTTCTTACCCTGACATCCTGACTCCTGCCCCCAGGTGGCTCTCTCCAGTCAGAGATGTTCCCCAGGGTGGACTGCTCAGGTGGGGAGGTGGGGGGACGTGCTGAGGGTGGCACTTTTAGACCACGGCTGCAGGCTGGAATCTCCTAGAGGAGCTGGAAAAAACACCCATGCTGAGATTCTTCCCTGGCAGCGTGTTCTGACATTGAACACCTTTCAGCACAGTGTCCACACGAAGGCCAAGGGAAAAGGGCCGGTGAACTGCTTCCGAAAACATCAGCCCATTGAATGAAAACCCCTCGGGGTCACCCGGTCCAAGTCCATTGTGTATGGAACGGCTGTGAGTTGGGGGCTGGCCCAGCAGTGGCCAACGACAGTCTTAAGATTCTTTCCTGGGCTGAGCCCCGGTGGTGTAGCGGTGGTGCACGGGACTGCGGCCCACTGGGACGGAGGTTCAACTCCAGCAGCGGGGCTGGGCCTTCTATTCTCACCGCCAGAGAGCAGTGATGCCCCCCCAAAAAAAACAAACAAAAAAAAGATTCTTTCCTGAGAGACCCTGCACCAGAGGTTGCCTGGGCTGAGGGTCAGGCCAAGCATGGGAGTTTTCCAACCAAATCCTCTCAGGCGACGATTCTACAATGCAGCCAGCCTCCGAACCAGGCAGACCTTGGTGCTCAAGAAGGGGAGGAAAGTGTGGCCACAGGAAGCACTGAGTCCCGTTTCTGCCTTTGGCTTGACCTGTCCTTCAGGGCAAGTCACCTCCTCTCTCTAAACTGGGTCGTCATCTTGAAGGCAAAGGGGCTGATGCCTTTTAAAGATTCTTCCAGGCTTAAGCCTCCACTGTGCAACCGTGAGTTTGGTTTGGGTGGTACAGTACAGGCGAGGAGGCAGCTGAGAAATGGAGGCCCAAAATGTGGAGAAGCCAGCACTTGGTTTCCTGTGTCACCTACAGCCAGCTTCCCTGCTGGCCTCAGCTTGGCAGACTTTGATGCCATGCAAGAGAAGGCCCTTCCAAGGACTAGACTCTGGGCATGAGGGGAGTCCCCGGCATTGGAAGGAAGAGCCAGTGCCCTGTGAAGCTGCATCTGCATTTATAACAACAGCAAAAGTAGTTGCCATCAAGTCGACTACGGTTCCTGGCGACCACATGTGTGATGTACAAATCGGCTGCCAGGCCTTTTTCTGAGGCGCCCTGGGTAGGGTGGAGGGACACGCGAACCTCGACACCTCCAGGCAGCAGCTGTGTATGCTAGCTAGGATCTTCTTAGATCTGGCAGGGGACAGGGGAGAGGGTGCAGCAGGGTCTGGGGGGTGTTGGGGTGAAGACGCACCGCTCTAGGGTGGGCAGTCTGAAAGGTGGGGGGTGACATGCCATGCCAACCATGAGAACAAACCCCTGAAAGGTGGAAGTCCTGCCATCGTTGTGCCCAACTTGGCCTGGTGGGTCTGTGTGCACCAGGACCCCACGCCCATCCCACCCTCTGCTCAGAGTGGACACCCTGCTGGCCCAGCTATCTGCCTCACTCCCCACCCTGTGCTGCGCCCACTGCACCCCTGTTTTGTCCTCAGCTACGCCCTGCCCCTCGTCCACAGGGCAGGTGGGCAGGTCCCCCTCCTCTGTTTTTTTGTGTTCTTGTGGTGCTGGGGGTTTCCCTGTGTCTGTCAAAGGGGTGGTAGGAGGATACCCAGAGGCACCTCACCCCTTAGCACTCCCGGGCCGTCCTCCGCACGTCGTGCAGAACAAGAGAGAGGCAGTATAGCACGAGGGCTAGGTGCCTGGATGGAAACTCTGGGTTCAAAATACTGCTCTATCAGTGACCGGGTGTGTGACGTCACCCCCTCAGGCCTGCCCCTCCCCTTCAGAGCGACGGTGGTAGTCATCCCGATCTGAGGGGACTAGAGTCTGGGCACATCCAAGTGAGGTTCCCGCATAAGGTTCTAGCACCAGTGCCCTGCACATGCGCGAACTTCTCTCAGTTGCCTCTGAGTTGGTTTCAGATGTAGAGGGTCTCTGTGTGCCAGTCTCTGGAGCGGCCCGAGAGTTGATTTTTTTTTTGGCTACAATCTTTACAGAAACAGATTGCCGGTGGGTCCTTCTCCTGCAGCACCCCCGAGGGGGACGGCTGATGCTCCCCCACCTTTTGACTAACCTCCCCCCCAACTGCTTACCCATGACACCTCAGGGTTCCATGAACGCTAGGAGAGTCAGGGGGCCAAGGGTGCAGGTACTTCTCACTCACTGCACTTTCCCCACTGGAGCCAGGGTGCCTGGCGCCCTCAGTGGGTGTCAAACCCTTCCTTCCTGAGGAGCTGGCCAGGTCCCTATCAGAGAGGGCCAGCCCCCACACCCGGCCTGAGCCAGTCTGCTCCTCTACCTCTTCTCTGACCTCCCTGCATGGCTGCCCTTCTCCTCTCATTTTGGGGGCCCAGCTATATGGGCAAAGAACATTCATCCAGTGGGTGGCACTGGCCGGGGGTTTCTCTCATCCCGCAACCCCAGGTCTGCCTTCGGGATGGGACAAGCAGGCCCTGTTTGGGACCATGTGACTCTGGGCACTCCTTGCCTTCTGGACTGCCTTCCTGAACAGTCTCAAGGGGCCTGAGTGGCGGGGACTGAAGGGGTCACCAGGAGTGTCCAAGGTTCCAGCTCCTCCCCTTTCCCGTGCTGTTCGACATTCCATCCACACCTGGGTGTCTCCAGGTGCTTGGGACCCCTGCTTGCGGGCTTGACCTGAGATCCTGAGGCCAGCCGCACCTCCAGAGGGAAACCTGGAGAGTGGTCCACTTCCCTCGTTACCTCTGATTTTGTGTGCATCTGGGTGGCCAGAGCGGCGGTGACATACTGGAGGGGTGCTCCAAATAGCTTCTGGAGATACTCACCCTTTTCCGAGAGAAAGTTCCAGCTGCCCAGCTGCTTGGACGGGGAGAAAACCAGCAAGACACTGTAGACCTTGTTTATGCCTGGTCTCCACAGCTTCCCAGATCAAGCCTCATGCTTCCTCTCCATCGACTTCTGCCTGGTCCCCTCAGCTCCCCAGACCAAGTCCCGTGCTTCCTCCCCACCATCTTTTCTCCCAGAGGCATTCTAAGGCCTCCCAGTGCCATGCACACCCACAGGAGTCCCTCTGAGTGTGAGTTGGGATGGGTGTTGGAGAGGGCTGACCGTCCACGCTTGTGCTCAGGCTGTCAGCTGGGGTGAGAGGGCGGGTCTGGCCTGGGTCAGGGGTGTCCAAGGGGTGTCAGGGCTTCCAAGGCAGGCCTCCCCTGTGTCTCTGCCCCAGCCACCGGTCCTCTAAGCCCTGCTCTCTCCCCACAGAATGCTGCAGAACAACCAGCTGGGCCGGATCCCGGCGGAGGCGCTGTGGGAGCTGCGGAGCCTGCAGTCTCTGTGAGTCATGAGGGGGCCCTTCTTGGGAGTCGCCTGCTTCCTGGGGCCTGAGTCACAGCCCAGGCCCCCCTACCTCAGCTTCTCTTCCCGCGCCCCCTCCTTCCCCAATGTTCCAGACAGCCTACCGCTCCTGGCTTGGGTTTCCTTGTTGTTGTTTTTTTTGGTGTTGTCGTCGTCATCATCAGCGTGTGTATGTGTACACTCGCGTGTGTATCTCGGGGAAGACAGGCTCCACGCCCGCTGGAGGACTGTGGGAATGAGACCTCCCTAGGTGAGGCCCCCCGGGGCAGCCGTCCTGGGGCAGCTGGCGTTCTGCCAAGGGAGCCCGGGGTGGGGGGTGGAGATTGCCACCCCAAAGCAGCACCAGGAAGGGGCGTCTCCTCCACCTAACCCCCTCTTGCCTCCAGGGTGGGGAGCGGACTAGCCTTACATACCCATTTCCTCCACTTAGGGGTGTTCCCAGGACTCCCAGGCCACCCAGGCTCGAGCCCGCCCTTCAAAGAGCCCTGCGATTCCTTTCCCGTCCAGTAGGGGCAGTGTGGAAACAAGACTAAGGCCCAGGGTGGAGCTGGAACAGGTGCTGCAAGGGGGGTGTACCCCTGCCCACAACCTTCCTGGGGCCCCGGATGATTCGCTCAGGGCACTGGCTCAGGGCCTGGGGCATACGTGGTGCCCCAAACACGCTTGCTGAATCCCTGGAGATCCGCACCCAGTGTGAGCTTGAGAGATGCTGCAGAGCAAAGATAGATATTTTGCTCTGCTCTGGCTGTGGCTCGCCCTTGTCTGGAAAGATGGAAGATATGGGAAAGATGGCTCCAGTCCACCATGAACAGTCGTGAGGTGGGGGGATGACGAGGGGCCAGGATGGCTGTAGAAGCCCTGGCTAACTGGCCGTTCCGCATGCACACGTGGGTAAGGCTTCCTGCTGCCTCCTGCTCCTCTTTCTGCCTGCACCCACTGCTCCCCAGGTGCCTGGCTGGCCCCAATGGCAGGCCTACCCCTGCACCCCAATAAGTTTGAGGCCTATGAACCCAATCACCTCTTCTCCCTCCAACCAGGGTCACCACTAGATAGGGTCAACCCAACCAGCAGTGCCTGTGGAGTGACCCGCTCACAGGGCAGGTGGGTTTCCCAAAGGCAGATTGATAGTTGCCCAGCATAACAGAAAAGCTGGGGCAGCTAAAAATGGTCTTTGGGCAGGGGGGGGCTATGGTTGTTAATATTTTATTAAAAGTATTAAAGAGGCAGGTTATCATAGGGAAAATTTTTAGACCTTGGCTAGACTGAGTTTTTTAATTGGATAAGAATATATAACAAAGTATTTGTAAATCCACCATCTTGAGTCATTGAGTGATGCTGGCTACCTTCGTCACACAGCACAGCCATGGTGACCACCCTTTTCCTTCTCCAGACTTGTGGACATTTATGTTTAACACTTTCAGATACATTCTAAAGTTCTATGATCAAAATAGCACCACAAGATGGCTTTCTTTCCCCTCATTTCCCCTCACACTTAAAGTGAGCACCAGAGGTGCCCTTGTTGTTAGCGCAGAGCAGATCACTGCAGAGCTCCAGGAACAGTCAAGAAAGTAACAGATTTACAGAGGGCTGTAAAAATTAAGCACACAAAGAACCAAACTCACTGCCATCAAGCCGATTCCAACTTCTCGTGATGCTATAGGGCAGGTGGAATTGTCCCTCTGGGTTTCCAGGATGAATTGTCTAGAGGAGTAGAATGCCTGTCTTTTACTGCTGAGCAGCTGATGGCTTCAAACCGCTGGCCTTTCTGTTTGCAGTTGGACACAGAACCACTGTGCCACCTTGTAGGTCCCTTGGGGAGAGACGGTGACTATTGTAAGAATAAACTGGTTGCAAAAGCTACTGAGTGCTGAGTCAGCCACGAAACGGTTCGTTCAGTTTGGGAAAGGCTTGTCACGAGGTGGCCCCTCCATCTCAGCTTGACACTTATTCTGAGATTCCGTCTTTATTTATTTGTCTGGTGTTTGTTTCAAGTTGTGAATTGTATCTTCTGGGTGCTTAGAGCTTCCAAAGGCCTCATCTTTCAGACTAGACAGGAAGCTGTCAGGAGACACAGGAAGGTTGCCCTGCCTTTTCTGGGACTTGGACAGCCCCCTGGTAACTGGCAAGCTCTGGTGGCTTCGTGGGTGACACGTTGGGCTGCTGCCCAAAAGGTGGGCAGTTTGAACCCACCAGATTCTCCAACAGAAAAAGACGAGGTTTTCTATTCCCATGAGGAGTTAGTCTCAAAAACCCACTGGGGCAGTTCTACTCCGTCCTGTAGCGTCTCTGGGGAAGTTGGAATCAACTTGAGGGCAGTGAGTTGGGCGTTTGGGGTTGTAATTGGGAGAACTCGATACTTAGCTGCCACCATCCTAGCCCAGGGTGATCCAGGCAAAGTGCACAGGAGCCCACTCCCTACTCCCATAGGAAAATGCCAGATGGCTTGGTTTTGCCTTTTACAAGGAAGCCTGTTCCCAGTCCTGCCTCTGATCATGACTGTCACGTCAGTTACCCTCTCTGAACCTCCGTTTCTCCTCCCAGGAGATCATCATATGAGGAGGCTTCAAACAGTGTGTAGGGGGGAGAAACGCCATTATCTTGTCATTCCAGTTTTCCATAAACATATGGACGCTCCCTCATCCAACTTCCTTACTGACCTCTCAGCTCTGAGCACGCTGGCACTATTGTCAAGGCGTTCATTTGACCAGTCCCTGGTCCATCCTTTGTACACATCTGAGAGGCTTCCTGGTCTTTGTGGGAAAATGCCATTATCTTTACATTCCATTTTCCCACGGACTTTTTGAAGCCCTTTGCATATCCAAGGCTCTGCTGAAGAGGCAAGACTTGGGCTGATGAGAGGAAGGACCAGGGAAGGACATTCCAAACAGGGGGAGAAGCACATGCAAAGACACAGAGATAAGAATCTTAGCAGATTTGTAAAGAGGTGCTTTTGGCTGGGGTGTGTGTGTGTGTGTGTGTGTGTGTGTGTGTGTGTGTGTGTTAGGGGAATGGTGGGAAGAGAGATGAAAAAGACAATGTCAAATTAGCAAGAGATAATGCCCGACAAGTAGGAATTTGGATTTTCTCCTCAACAGAGTAACGAAGGTAAGATTAAAACAAACAAGCTGAGCCCTGGTGGTGCAGTGTTTGTGTGTGAGAATGCGGCCCACAGGGTTGACGGTTCAAATCCAGCAGCAGCTCTCCAGGAGCAAGGCTGGGCTTCCTACTCCCACCGGGGCAGTGATGCAGGGGGGGAGATGAAAACAAACAAGCAAAAAAGACTGAAGAATTTTACTTTTTTCAGAGCAGTTTCAGGTTTACAGAGAATGTATGCAGAAAGTTCAGTTTGCTTCCTACTCATGATGTCTCCTGCGAATGCCTTACATCATCACTGTAGCACATCTGTAATGAACCAATATGGAGACATGATGGTGAACATTTACATCAGGGTTCACGCTTTACACAGAAGAGGTCTTCCTTCGAGTGGCATAAGCCTGTTGGCTTCGACAGCTGCTTCATGTCATGTGCCCACTGAGACAGCCTCATTCAGAATAGTGCATAGCATCTGCCTGAAATAGTCCCTGGTTCCCACCTCTGGGCCCCTGGCAACTAGATGACAGCATCTGTTGTTTCCCAGAGTACCGTGTCATTGGGATCAGATGGTTTGCAGCTTCTCACACTGAGCACCTTGTACTTTGTGAGGTGTATGTGTGGCTCCTCCCGTGTATGTGTGGCCCATAGAGGGTTTGTAGCAGCTGTGTGCATCACTCCTGGTGGACAGCCTGGAGGGAGGGAGCAGGGAAGAGAGGGGTAGACCAAGGGAGGATGATGGCAGTCAAGACAAGGAAAGGGCCATGGTGAAAGGAGACACTGCGGGGCTCTAGAACCATCGAGAAGCCATGCCACAAAGGAGTCTGGGATCAGACCGAAAGACAGAAACCAAACTCACCACCGTCTGGGTAATTCTGTCCATCGGTGAACATTTACGACAGGGACTTAAACTGCCCCTGTGAGTTTCCTAGACGGTAATTCTATTTTTCATTTTAATAAATTATTTTATTCATTATTACAGCTCTTATAAGGGCTCTTACAGAACTTATGACAATTAATACATCAATTGTATCAAGCACACTTGTACATAGGCTGCTATCATCATTTCTAAAACATTTTCTTTCTACTTGAGTATCAGTTCCTCTTCACCCCCCCCCCCGCCCTTCTTACCCCTTGCCCCATCAAGAACCCTTGATAATTTATGAATTATTTTTGTTTTCATATTTTTCACAATCCACTGTCTCCCTGAACCCATGTTTCTGTTGTTTGTCCCCCTGGGGTGGGGGTAGGGTGTTGTAGTCGATCCCTGTGATCAGTTCCCCCTTTTCCCCTTTCTCACTGCCCCCCTACCTGTTCCCTATCCTGATGGTATTGCTACTCTCATTATTGGTCCTGAGGGGTTTTTTCTGTCCTGGGTTCTGTGTGTCAGGAGCTCTTACCTGTACCAGGGAACATGCTCTGGTCTAGCCAGATTTGTAAGATAGAACTGGGGTCATGATGGGGATGGGTGGCAGCTGCTGGGGAAGTGTTAAAGAACTAGAGGAATGTTGCGTGTTCCACTGGTGCTATATTGCACCCTGGCTGGCATGCCCCTTCCTGTGACCCTTCTGTGAGGTGCTGTACAATTGTCTACAGATGAGCTTTGAGTCTCTATTCTGAACCCCCTCGTTCACATCAAAATGATTGCTTGTTTTGTGTGTTCTGATGCCTGATACCTGATCCCATCGACACCTTGTGATCACAGGGCTTGATGTTCTCCCATGTGGGCTTTGTTGCTTCCCTGCTAGATGGTTGCTTGGTTAACTTCAAGCCTTTAAGTCCACAGATGCTCCATCTTGTAATAGCCGGGCACCATCAGCTTTCTTCACCACATTAGCTTATACAGCCATGTTGTCTTCAGCGATCATGTCAGGAAGGTGAGCATCACAGGATGCCAGTTTAATAGAACAAAGTGTTCTTGCATTGAGGGAGACCTTGATTAGAGGCCCAATGCCCATCAGCTACCTTAATTCTTAACCTATAAATATATGTACATTCGTCTATATCACTATCATTATGTATTAATATATTTGCTTATGTACATGCCTATGTTTATAGCGCTATAAATATTTCTTTCCTCCTAGTTCTTTCCTCTATTTCCTTTCACTTTCCTTCGGTCCCACTGTCATGCTTGACCTTCATTTGGCTCTCTGTGCTTCTTCTTGGCTACGTTGCATTTGCTCAAACCCCACCAGACATTCCACGCCCTCCTTGCCATGGATTTTAGATTTGTTGACTCCCTCTCCCCCCACCCCACCTCCTTCCTCTCCCTATCCCCCTGGACCCATTGGACCCATTGTTTTCTCTGTCAGATTGTTTTCCTGCCTATTTTATATAGATAGATGTGAAAGAAAAGAAGGAAAAAGAGCGAAAAAGCCTATAAATAGTTCCAGGTCTGTCTGCTGACCCTTATGAATGGCCTGTGATCAGGTCTAATGCAGTGCCAACTCCTGCCCCCTGAGTCTGAAGTCTATTTTCAGAATTCCTCAGGAACTTTATTTTTTTTTGTGTTAGTCAGGGTAGACTAGAGAAACAAATTTTATAGACACTCATGTGTATAAGAAAGAGCTTTACATATAAGAGCAGTTGAATATGAGAAAACATCCCAGCCCAGTCCACTTAAATATCATAAGTCTGATATCAACCCATATGTCTAATACCAATCTATAAAGTCCTCTGCAGACTCACGGACACATGCAATGATGCTGAGTGTAGGAAGATCACAGGCCAGTGGGTGGGAAGTCTTATGGATCCAGTGGCATTGTAAGCATCTAAATGCTGGCCAGGGTCTCCATGTGACTTCTCTGCCTCCAGAGGTCTGACTCTATCAGCCTCTCCCCATGTGTCTTCTCTACAGGGATGTCTCACAGGGAGTGAGCAGAGAGAGAGTGTCTCCCAGCTCCAGGGAGGAATTACAAGAGTTCCCAAAATCCTCAGGAGAAAACTACGCCCCAGAGAGGTCTCATTGGCTAGATCCTGATAGACAGGCTAGTTTCCACCCCTATACTCTTAATCCTCAAATGAACACCAGATTGTGTAACTACCACACTTTGCTCCCCTTGTTCTGTTGTGCTCACTTCACGCTCTGCCCTGCTGCGAGGGGGGTCAGACTGGGGACAACTCCCCCACTGTGTCTCTGGTGCTGCCTCCCCCACAGTGCCGCAGGTCAGAAGGGGCTGTTGGGTCTCATGGTGAGGGCGACCCTATAGTCCTCTCTGCATCGGCTGCTCTGACTGGGAATGTCACCCTTGAAGCTTGGTGGGCCAGTATGAGACTCACTCTTTACAAGTGTCGAAAGTCTCCTCTTCTCCTGAGGTGTGACTTGGGGTTTTGAACTGCTGACCTGGTGGTTAGTAGGCCAGTGAGTAATCCTACAGCACCAGGCCCCTCCCTGGTTCCATATCTCGGCCCCTCACTTACTCCCTAGCAGATGATTCATCCTCACGAGTCCCGGTTTGTTTCTACTGGAGGTGAGAACAGTAATCAATCTACCTCAATGGATGAAAATGAAATGAGTTTATTTGCGGGGAAGCGGGGGGCAGTTCAAAAAATGAAAAGACAGTGGAATCTTCCCATGAACTTTTTAAAAAAACATTTTATTAGGAGCTCTTACATATGTAATTACTGTCCATAAGTCCATTAGATCAAGCATAGTTGTACAATTGCTGACATCACCATTTTCAATACAATTTCTTTCTTCTTGAGCTCCCTGAAGTCAGCTCTCCTTTGTCTCCACCCTCCCCAAGCCTACCACCCCCTGATCCCTTAAAATATTACTATTATTATTATTATTATAGCTTTACTGCTATAACTTACACCTTCCAATGTATCCATTCACCTAAGATTCTGCTATTTGTTCCCCTCGAGTAGGGTTAATACAGCATTGTTGCTATCAGGTCCCCCACCCCCGCCTCTCTTATCATATCTGCAGGGAATCATTACTCCCATTACTGTTTCTGGGGGGTTTATCTATCTTGGATTTCGTTCACTAAAGACCTTAATTGTACCAATGTACAAGCACAGGTCTAGCAAGATTATTGAGGTACAATAAGGTCATAATTGGAGGTGGAAATTTTAGAGAAGTAGAGAATAGTTATGTGCTTCATCAGTGCTCACTGTACCCTTGACCTACTGTCCCTTCTGTGAGGGACTGTCCAATTTTCTTACAAGTGGGCTTTGGATCTTCACTCTGTCTACGCTCCTTCACGTCAACTTCATTGCTTGGTTTTGAACTTCTGATACCTATTTGCTCATGATCACAAAGGCTGGCATGCTTCTTCCATGTGGGCTTCATTGTTTCCCTGCTAGAAGGATGCTTCTACAAGTCTTTGTAGAAAGAGCAAGTTTTTAAGACCCCAGATGCTGTCTTTTTTTAAATTAAAAATCATTTTATTGGAGGCTCGTACATAATTTTTCCAATACATAAATAAACATACTGTGACAAGAACCCTCGCACGTCCGCTGCCATCATCATTCTCCAAACATCCGCCCTTTCCCCCAGCCCCTGGTGTCGGTTCCTCCAACCCCTCCCCTGTTCCCCTGCTCTCCCTCCCCCATCAACCCTCAATACATTATAAATTATTATTATTCTGTCATATGTTACCCTGCCCAACACCTCCTTCAGTCCACTCCCCCATGCCCGTGCTCCAGATAGGTCATATGTAGATCCTTGCAGCTGGTTCCATCTCTACCCCATCTTCTCTCCACCCATCCAGTAGTTCCAATCTAATCACGGGCCTGAGGGGGCTCATCCATCCTGATTTCCCCATGTCTCCAGCCCCCCTCTCCACTAGTGTACTTTCTCCAGTCCATCCGGATGTACAAGGTAGGGGTGCAAGTTGGGATCATGGTGGTTGGGGGGTAGAGAGACCTCAGGAACTAGAGGAAACTTGTATGCATCATCACTGCCTGGCTGCCCTCTGACTAGTCTGTCTCCTTCCCGTGGCTCCCCTGTAAGAGGTGACCAGTTACCCACCAGTGGGCCTTAGGTCCCCACCCTGCCCCTCCCCTCACTTGCTGTGTCTTTTAATAGCTAGACACCATCAACTTTCTTCACCAAATTTGCTTATGCACTCATTTTGTTTTCAGCGATCCTGTCAGGAAGGTGAGTATCATACATTTCCACATTATAAGCACAAATTGTTCTTGTACTAGGGTAGAATTAAAGTAGCAGCCCAAAGTCCATCTGCTTCTTTATTTTATTTACACAGACACACCTAAGTATATTTACACATACAATTTATATCTCTCTAGATTTTATACATATATATGTATAATTTTTACTTCCTTGTTGTTTCCCCTATTTCTTTTTTCTTTCCTCCTGCCCCACAATCATGTTCACCCATCATTTGTGTCTCAGTAATTCCTCTCAGATACATCTCAATTGATCAAACATCACCAGGGACCCAATACCCACCTTGCCATTGATTTTAGACTCATTGCTATTCCCCGTCCCTGATGCCTTGGCTCACTTTTCTCCTCCAATCACTTGGTGAAGCCCCTTGCACATGTGAAATTGGAACCCTGGGGACCTTGTGGTTGTGTGCAGGGCTGTAAACACTAAAGGCAGCAGTTCAAAACCACCAGTCACTCCAAGGGAGAGAGATGAAATTTCTACTCCTGTAAAGAGTTAGTTTCAAACCCCCACGGGGGCAGTTCTACCATGTCCTATAGGGTCAGTATGATCAGATGGACTGGTTGGCATTGAGTGAGGTATAGGAAACACAGATTAGTACCTGCTGCTGCTACAATTATGTTATTCATATTGGTAGCAGAAGTGGTATTAATGACCGGGTGTGAGAGTTGAAAAAATGAGGGACCCAAGAATATCAGATCTCTGACTTTGGCATAGAGGTCAAAGGAGAGGCCATTCACCAGTCTCATGCTTAGTGGGCAGCGGGGGTGGGGGGGGTCACATAATGCAACCTGAAGACTAGGTCAGGTATGTTATGTCCCCAACTTATTAACTTTGAAGGGTTCAAATGGATAAGACTTCAGGCCTCAAAGTGAGGTGTTGCTCCCACCAAATTCAACTCTCTCCAAGACACCCCTTTTCCCACTGCCATCGTCATCGAGTACACTCTGAGTTTGGCCCACTCTGTATTAGAGAGACTGTCTCTGTGGCCCCCAGGGATTTCTGTATTAGGGATACTAACACTGTGCCCCTCGGGGATTTCTGTATTAGAGGGACTATCTCTGTGCTCCCCAGGGATTTCTGTATTAGAGGGACTATCTCTGTGCTCCCCAGGATTTATGTATTCGGAGACTAGCACTGTGCCCCCCAGGGATTTCTGTATTAGGGAGACTAGTGCTGTGCCCCCCAGGGATTTCTGTATTAGGGAGACTAACACTGTGCCCCCAGGGATTTCTGTATTAGAGAGAGACTAGCACCGTGCCCACAGGAGTTACTGTATAAAGGACTAGCACTGTGCTGCAGGGATGTTTGTGGCGACTTGTCAGAGGCAGTACAGCCGTGCTTTCTCCGGGCCCCTCCGGCTGGTACTATTGTCAGGCCGTCACAGGACAGTGTCATCTTGAGTTCTGTCCTGACCAGGATCTCTGAGAGTCAGAACCGACTAGAGGACACCTAATCACAGCAGCTGGGTGGACTCAAACCATCAGCCTTTCCGTCAGCACCCGAATGTTTTAGCCCTTTGTGCCACTCAGGTCACCCCAGTCCAGCAGAGGGAGAGAGGAAAGAGGAGGAGTCAAGCCTGTTTGCTTTCTGAGCACCCCCTATGTTGGCTGGCACCCTGTGCAATACCCTCCACACATTATCTTGTATGATTCAAATATTTCCCTCCATGATGCTAGTCATTTAACTGCTCTGATAAATGCTCTCTCCACTGCCAGAAGAGGACGTGGAGACTAGGATCGGGGCAGGGGCATGACCACGCGCAGAGCGAGTGAGTGGGGGAAGCAGGGCTGGAGGAAGGTGGTGCTGATTGCAAAAGCTTTGGCCCCTCATCCAGGCTACAAGGGAAGCCCCTCCTTGGTGACCTGCCCTCCTTCCCTGTGACAACCAGCCAATAGAAATGTTCTTCTTCCTTTGGGGAGCGAAGGAATCCAGAGGCATTTGGTGGACCCAGGTGCCTCTTGGGGTGGTATGTCTTTTCAGAATGGAGCAGGTCTCCCTATAGGCAGAGGCCCCAGTAAGGAAGGCCCCTCAAAAATTCTTGAGGGCCTTCTTGGGCCCAGCAGAAGGTCTGATCCTGTGACCCCATCTCTGGCAGCCAGCAGCAGACGTGAGGTAGGGGGAAGTGGTCTGCATGAGACGGGAATGCTTGGGGGAGGCCAGGCCAGGTACCCTGGTGGACATGGCGTGCAAGCTGTTTGATTTGGCACCTGGTTCAGTGGCACCCGCTTCATAACATCCCCTCCCTGGATACACTTGCTTCCCCCCACCCGTGTGGGAGGGGGAGCGGGCAGTGCCAGATTCATCCTGCCAGGCCTGAGCCACTGCCAAGAGAAACCACGGGGAGCCAGCGGAGCCTGGGGGGCTAGAAACTCAGTGGGGGTGAGGCAAGGCAAAGAAGGGGGTGTGGGACGTGGCAAAGCGGGAACGTTGCTCAGAAACAGGCAGGGATTGAGGTGGGGTGGGGCCCGGGAAGCTCAGGCTGGCTGGTCCCAGGAAAAGCTTCAGAGAAGCTGGGGGACAGGCATCGAGGGCAGGAAAAAGAACAAGAGCCCCTTCTTGGACACCCTGCAAGGGAAATGTGTCATTGCAAAGAATAGCTACATAAAACCAGGGTCCACGCAGAAACCCAAACTAGAGCCTCCCAGCCCTGGGCCTGCGGCAGCCAGCTGAAACATTGAAGCCTGCTGCTGAGGGGGAACAAGGTAGGGACCTCGGGGGAAGACAGCTGGGCTCAGGCGATATGGGAAGGGCCCTCTAGGACCCCAGCTCCCACTCATCCCACTTCAGTTTGCTAAATGCTTTCACATGATCCATGTGCCCCTCTGAAGCAGCTTCCCATCTAATAGACGGGGCAAGCGAAGCCGAGAGCAGTTAAATCACTTGCCTAGGCTCACTCAGCTAGGACCGAGCACAGCTGTGACTCAGGTTTATTATCGATGACTTTGCAGCCCCAGGTTCCAAACACCTGAGTAGCTCCCCTGACGTACAGTGCCTTGAGGATCCAGAGACGGGAGCTCAAATCCAGCTCTGTCACCCCTTAGCTGTGAGGCACGCCCATCACCAGCCCTCTTTGAACCTAGGGTTCACTCTCTACCACACGGAGGTTGGATGACTAGCGGATAGGTGTCCCAAGAAGACATCATGTGAGAACTTCCTAACAGGCTTACTGGTCCTGAAGCTGAATTGCCCACGATCCACTGTGCTTGGTGTCTCTCCACTGTGGAAAGTGGCCCTCCCTTCTGTTCACCGCCCATGTACACACAGGACCCTGCCAGGGACCTGCTGAGGTGAGACAAGAGGGGAAGGGCTGAGTTTCTCCAGGAGCAGAAGGGATGGGCTATTCTGGTGCATCTCAGAGGCCCCATGAGGACAGGGATGGGAGGTGTCCACAGGGAGGGCCCAGAGCAAAGGGCTTCTGAGCAGCCCCCCTCATTCCATACTGTTGACCCTCCTGCAGGGGATGCCCACAGCCCAGCGAACTGGCTGTGAGTAGACTCTCAGTACCAGCTGCTCAGAGGCCATCCTTCACCAACTCTCCCTAGCCTCACAGTACGCCGTGGGGCCATCACGGCCAGTGTTGTTGGTACGTCCATTTTATGGATGGGGACACCGAACCCTAGAGAGGGGTTAAGTGATTTTGAGAAAGTCATGCCCCTAGAACATAGACGTGCCAAGAGAAAGCTCAGGCAGCCTGGCCCGGAGTTCATCCATGTCCTTCAGCCTGGTACCAGGCTGCCTTTCAAGGGTCATTCTGGGACCCGTGGCTGAATGTGAGCGAGTTGTTTCCGAGTTGTGGAGGGATGCTGGGGAACCTGGACCGGCCTGTGGCTGTCCTGTCCCTGTAAGTAAGTTCTAAGAGTTGAGCAGAGCTGGGGGAGATGGGGATGGGCCTGCTGGCTGCTAGGGACTGCTGGCACTTTGGCATCTGCATTGGTCCTCCGACACCCTCCGCCTTGACTGGAGCCCCCACAGACTCATGAGGGAGGGGCTATAGGATGTTTGCCTACCAAGAGCATTAAGATATTTCTAGAAGCTTTTTGTCAGAAACATGGCCAGCTGTGGCACTGGTATCCCCATTTTAGAGACTGGGGAAGCGGGTGGCACACAGGTCAGCTCCTCAGTGGGCTCCAGATGAAGCTGGGGTGGAACCAAGTAAGACATTGTTTCAGAGAGTGAAGGGAGGGGATCCTGCCCACCCCTCCCCACACTCCTGGTAGCAAATTCTCTGGAGGCCCCAGCAGGAGGCCCAGGGAGTCTCTTCCTGAAGGTATTCTCCAGGCTCCTGAGAGTGACTGAGGAAAAAGGAGAAGCCCATGGAAGGGGATTTCGAGGAGGGAAAGAGCTTCGAGATTGGTGTACCTCAAAGTATGGTCACCTGGGAACTCTGGGACCTGCACATTCTTGGGCCCCAGCTCTGCCCTGCCGAACCTGGCTGTGGGGCAAGTGGGCCAGGACCCTGCCCTTCAGCTACATCTGGTGTTGAAGGTGAGGAGCCACCCCATGGAAGAAAGGGGGGCTTTCAGTCACTTGGTGGGGGGGTTGCTTAAGACTGCAGAGACAGTAACCTTTCACAGTCCAGAGGGCACAAAGCCCAAGCTCAAAGTGAAGGGTGGACCTGACATCTTTTGGAGGTTCGAGGAAAGACTCTCCCTGGCGTCTTCCAGCTTCGGGAAACCCACGGACTTGATGGGCCTGTGACTGTGTCTCTCCAGCCTCTGCCCCTCAGATCTTTCCTGCCCTTGTGCAGTGTGTTTCTGGGAGGGGCATTTGCCTCTGGGTTCACAAGAGGGCTTCATCTCCAGAGCAGTCAGAGCCACAGAGACCCCTTGTCCAGACAGGCATGGCCACACGTTCAGAGGGCTAAGATGCGGACATCATAGGATGTGGGATACCATGCGACCGCTGCAACGGTTACAAGCGCAGAAGAGCTTCTGAGCTGGGCTCCTGCAGGCCGGGAGACAGCCCTGGGGGCAAGTCAGGAGAAAGAGGCGGGAGAGAAGGAGGAAGCAGCTGCTCATCAGACACTAGCTGGGTCTGCAGGGAGAGCCTCTGGGAGCGCCTGGGCAGGAAGAGGTCTGGGCGACTCTGATCTGGGTGTCCAGTCGGCCATGAGAAGGGCTCCTGAGCCTGGTCATCGAATTATCCAACTGGACTGCCTGCCCGAGAGAGAGCCCCTAGGCACAGTCGAGCTGTGGGGCCTCATGGAGGGGTCCCTGGGGACGCACGAGGTGGCAGATGGCCTCCTGGCACGGCTATTTCAGGCTCGGTGATTATACGCTACCGTATTTGGATCTGCCGAGGTTCCGGGAGTTGATTACTATCTGTGTCTGGGGCCGAAGGCTGCTCTGGGGTGGGCAGGCACGCGGGCAGCCCCCTGCAGCCGATGAGGGTCTAAGCTAGGTAATTTGGCTCCGCCGAGATCCTAGCACAGTGTCTGTGGTGGGCTTGTGGGCTGTGCCCTGGGCACCAGTGGAGTTTCTTAGAGTGGTAAGTGGTAAGCGTCATCCCAGCCAGGCCACCCAGGAGCAGTGCGGTGCCTGTGCCCCCAGGGAGCACCTCAGCCCAGGCGAGTGGGTCTCCTCAACTCTCTGCAGGGCTGTGACTGTGCCCAGGTGGCATTACAGGGGGAGGGCTTCTTAAGCCCAAAATTGTGTGTGTGTGTGTGTGTGTGTGTGTGTGTGTGTGTGACCTTGACGTTAGAAGCCCAGAGTGTAACCACTAGATCCCCAGGGCTCCTCGGAAAGCTTAAAAAGCCCAGGTTCCAGGCTCCTTCCCGGGGGCCTCCTTCATGGGAATCTGGAGCAGGGCTTCCAGGCAGGGCCAGGTCCGCCCACCGAGGCGCTCCCATCTCTGCCATGCGAGGTGCGGCTACTCTCCAGCACCTCCCACACCTGTCCATTCAGAGCCTGCCCTTCAACAAGGCCAAGCCCCTCCTCCTTCAGGTGAACCATCTGCAAGCCAAATACGGGAAGCTGAGTTGTTCGGACAGGTGGCACAGGGACTGAAGCATTCAGCTGCCAAAGGAAAGTCTTGGTAGCTCGAGTCCCCCAGTTGCTCTGAGGGAGAAAGATTGAATGATCTGTTTGGTAAAGATCACCACCCTGAGGACCCCTGTGGGGCAGTATTCCTCCGTCCCGCAGGGTCGCTATGATTGGACTCAATTTGACAGCAAAGGTGTGGGTGGTTTCTTACTCCAGCAGCTTCTGGGACACCCTGCCCTCGGCCAGAGCAATCCCTGTTGGATGTCCAGCCAGCCCAGATGTCTGATGGACAGTCCTCAGCTCTGAGCATTGGTCTTTCTCCCTGGCAGTCACGAGGACATAGGGAAACCACAGATAAAATGTAGATGGGTGCAGGTGTAGGCCCTGCTGCGTGAGGTATACTAGGTGACCTCTTGGAGGATGAAGCTAGAGAGATTCTGGCTAGACTTTTAGAAGAACTTCCTAGCTGTCTATAACCATAAAGTCCTTTCGAGTCCCACTCTCCTTATTGGCTAAGGGTAAGAGGAAGAACACGGATCTATTCCTGATCATTTCTGGAAGCTCACAACACCTTTTCCAAATTCCGTCCCACCGAAGTCTTAGAATAAGGGGTCCTACTGGCAGGGTGGGTTTATGTACTGAGCTACTAACTGCAAGGTTTGCAGTTCAAAACCACCAGTCACTCCTTGAGAATGAGATGAACCTTTTTACTCCCATAAAGAGTCACCGTCTCAGAAATCCACAGGGACAGTTCTACTGTGTCCTATAGGGTCGCTGAGAATCACAGCCAGTGGGGAGTTTTGAAGCCTCAGAATGGCCCAGAGCAGAGGGAGCCTAACTGGCTGCTCACCCCTCCAGCCAGCCCTCCCACCTCTCCATGCCCCCATCCTCCCACCCCACCCCTAGCTGTCGGGCTGAGAGGAGACAGGTTGGGGTCGGGAAAGCACGAGCTTTTTCCAGAATCTGTGAGTAATTTTCCACCCATTTACAAGCCCTTGGAGCCCCCGTGGCTGCCAGCCACTTGCTGGAGCGTGGAAATCCACACACCGACCGGAAAGGCAGTGCACAGACTCCACCTGACTGTGTGGGTGGAGGCTGCTGGCCTGAGACCACAGGGCCTTAGAATAATGGAGCTGGATGCGTTGCCGCCACCGTGGGGGTCACCCAGGCCAACAGCCTCTCCCAGGTGAGGAAGCCCGGGGAGCTCAGCAGGGCAAGGGCCTCCCCAGTGTTGCCCAGCTCACAGCTGCCTGGAGGCTGGTCTGCAGGTGCCTTTTCGTTCTGTGCAGAGGTCTTTTTTTGAACCCCTGAACCACCTCCAGGAGATGGCTCTAAGATTCCTAACAGGGAGACCCTCGCCAGCCTGCATACCTCCCTCCCTTGAAGCAAACAACTGGAGAGGCAGTCAGGGGTGGAGGGGATTGGGGTGGGGGGGGGGTCCCTATCCTTTAGAGGGTGAGCTGCACCAAGGATGGAAGGAGGCAGTTTGGTGAATGCTCTCACGGTCCTCTGCAAAGCGACACTCCCCCAGGGTGGGAGCGCTGTGCCTCCTGCTTGTGCCCTAGAAGACTCCAAGACTCTTTCTGGAGGTTTTTCAGTCGGGGTGGGTGGGAGGGGAATGAAGGGAGGGTAGGAACTGCAACACTCCCCAAAGGAAACCCACCCTCTCTCCTCCCAGTGCCGTTCCTGGCCCACCATGGGTTCCAGAAAGGGGCCACCGGACCTGTAGTTCTTGGATCCAGAAACATAGGTCTCACCCCTCCCTCCCTCCCTTTCACCCCCAACCCCCATCTGGTCAGTGCAGTCCTAGTGACTGTCCACCCTGATCTCTGTGGGGCAAGCCCTCTTCTTATCACGCGTCCAGGGCTCCTCCCATCTGGCCACCACGGCTTCCTTCCAACTAGACTCCTCGCGGCCTCCGCTCTGACCTCATACCAGTCTCCCCACATCACAGTTAAACAGCCTTGACACAAGACTCGCAGCCTGCCACTGCTGTGGCATTCTTCAGTGGCTCCCCTTGTCCCCGAGGACAAAGCCCAAGCCCCTTAACGAAGGGCCAAGACGTGCCACCCTCCGACTCCTGCCCACCCCTCATCCTCCGTGTCTAGCCACACACAGCAGGTGCCGTTGCTCTGGGGCATAGAGCCTCTCTTCCTGCTCTGTGCATTTCCCTCTGCCTGGAACACCCGCTCCTGCGTCTCCTTTGCCTCACCTGCCGCACTGCTTTGACTTGGCCTATAGGCCCGCATCTGGTGAATGTCCCATCTGACAGGAAGCCCTTGGTGACCCCCAGGTCCATCCAGGCTCCCCACAGGGGAACCCACAGAGCAGCCTTCGCTTTGAGGATTCCCGTTCTCTCTTGTCAGTGCTTCCTGCTGGGTTCAGATCCCTGAGCATGGGGACAGTGTGCCCTTTCCTGTCCAGAGTAGGCACTTGGCGGTCTTTGCCCATGAGCGGATCCATTTGTGATTGGGGCACTCGTCAGAGCGATTAAGCAATATGCCCAGGAGCACGGAGTTGTTACGAAGTAAAGAGTTGGAATTTAACACTCTGGCATGTCTGCGTCCTAAGCCCATGCTCTCACTACCATCTCCCACTGCCTCCCACCTTCCTGGGGATACTTCGGGGAAACCCACGAAGTCAGGAGGAAGGAGGGAGAGAAGAGCCCTCACTGGTACTTGGGGGCGAGTGGGATGGCAGACAGCGCCAAGGAGGAGCAAGAGCATAAGTGTCACCCACGGAAATGGAAATGAGACGCACACAGACTGGCTGCTCTCACAACCGGCTGCCTCCCAGCTGTGTATCCACCGAAGAGTATGAGAGTGGGCTGTGGGCCTCCCCCACCGGAGAGTGTGTATCTGCAGGGTCTGGCCATGGGTATACAGATCAGCTTAAATCAAACAGAGAGGGGAACGCAAACTTGTTATGAAAAGGGGAACAAGAGTGGGCCCTGCGTGCAATCTGCTCCTGGGCCAAAAATAACATTATTGAGAAGTACCTGCTACTTCAGGATGATCTATGGCCCACAGGCCTACGGCCTTTACAGGATGGGAGTCTTATGGCGAAGGAAAAGGTGGGCCGGGAGAAGCAACCCCTGCAGCTGACTACTTGGGGGCATGCATAATTTCCGGAGTTGCAGGTTGGGGTGGGGGCATGCTGGAGAGGAAGCATCCAGAACCATCCCAGCCGGGGAGCCAGGAGGCTCTATTCCCCAGCTGGGCCGCTTCTTTCCTCACCCCCACCGCCCCCCAGCCCATTCTCTTTTCCTTCCTGCTCTGTCAGCTGCAGCTGACAGGAATGAGGCTGCTGGGCCTCCGGGAGGGGAGGGCAGGGGGGACCGCCAGGCCTTCTGGGCCAACACAGCTGCCTCGGCCCCCTGCCCCAGTCCCGGCGCGCTCCCCTGGCCCCCATTAACCTGCCTCTCAGCTGCACATCTGCTAACCGGGGCCTATTAGACGTCTAGTAAAACCCCCTTCAGCCCATCTGCACAGAGCGGGAGGAGCCCACCTGGAAGGGAGGAGAGAGGGAAGCGTGGAGGGGGCCAGGGAGCGGGAGTCTGGGAAGCAGTGAGAAGGCTGAGCGCTAACTGCATTCATTCATTGAGAAACTACGTTAGAGGAGTGTGGTGGTGGGAAGATTCAAGACCCCAGCAGGCCTCGTACCAAACCCCAAACCAAACCCACCGCCATCAAGTGGACGCTCACTCACAGCGATCCCATTGCACAGGGTAGAACTGCGCCTGTGGGTTTCTGAAACTGTAACTTCGTGGGAGTAGAAGGCCTTGTCTTCCTCCTTCGGAGCTGGTGGGTGGTTTTGAACCCCTGACTTTGGGGTTAGCAGCCCAATATGTAACCACTATGCTACCATGCCCCGCCCCCCCTACAGTGCCACTTAAGTCATCCTGCTCCTCTGATTAGGAACCCTTCACAGACCCTGGAGACTTCCTGGGGCAATTCTACCTCCCAGTGATACCTGTTCGCCCTTTGGTCTCCCAAGTCCCTGCTCGCCACTCGGGTGATATCACTGTCCCCTTGCGTCCCTCCACTCTTCCAACTTTCTTCTTCCACCTCCAACACATCCGTGGCTTCAGTGGTTTCTCCACCGCCAGCCTCTCCTCTTCCTCTTGGACACACTCTGTGTCTCTGTGGCCCATAGGGATGCAGGACTCGCCTCCCCCATGAAGTCTTCTCAGACGGATCCTATTCTGATGCTGAAAGTGAGGCCAGCTCAGCACGTGGGGAAGCAAGCAAAGCAGCTAGGCGTTTCCATCTTCGTGGTGTGGATGGCAAGTGGGGGGTGGGGGGGCAGCTTAGGCAAGGCAGGAAAAGATCCAAGTGAAAATCTCCCTGTCTTTGCTGGTGCTGAGGGGCTGCTGAGGCAAGGAGAAGATCCTGATCAGAGCCCGGGCTGGTGACCATTATCACAGTCTAGACATCTATCTGGTTTTGGATTTGGGGGGCTAAGATACAAGGGGCTGACCTTCTGGCAATTATAGGAAGTGACAAGAAAGGGCTCTCTGTGGCAAATGGGTACTTTTTTGTTTGTTTGTTTTGGTTTTTTGGGGGCGGCATCACTGCTCTCTGGTGGTGGGAGTAGGAGGCCCAGCCCCACTGCTGGAATTGAACCTCTGTCCCAGTGGGCCGCAGTCCCGTGCACAACCACTATGCCACTGGGGCTCAGCCCGATTTTATTTATTTTTTATTATTATTATTATTATTTTGGCAAATGGGCACTTTTAATGGTTCCTCTCTTTTCCTGGTAAGATCTGGCAAGTGTTCTCCATTTGACTGTGCCCAAGACATCCTGAGTGAGAAACTCAGAGGGAAGAAGGGAATGGCGATGTGGGGAGTAATTTTTGAATGTTCAGCACTGTTTGGCGTCAAGCATTTGGAGTCAGTGAATTATGGTAGAGACTCTTGAAAGTTGAAGATCAGACCAACTAGAGACTCTGAGAGTGAGGCTGGCAAGATGTGAAGAGAGACCCACACTGGATTAGCAACAATGGAGTAGCAACAATGGGCTCAGACAGAACAGTCGTGAGGACAGCACAGGTGACTTCAGTCACTCCCTTGAGGGCACCTCCAACAACAATAAGCACTGGGTTGGACACATGCTTGGGCACGCTCACTCCACCGCTTCTTTAGAACCATCCTGGCAGCCTACGGGAGGAGCCCTGATGTCAGCGGTCAGTCTGGCCACGTCCTAGGTCAGCATCGGACTCCCAATGGTGGCAGCCAGAGAGCTGAAATGGTGCCACCCTTCCATGTTCAGCCTTTCTCTGAACCATTGCTACTTTTGTTTGAGGGCCAAGTGTGCCAGTTTCTAGATAAGCCACCATGGGCAAATTGTCAACACATTCAGAGCCTCAGTTTTTCCTCTGTAAGCTGAGAATAACAAAGAGTTGTCGTGAGGACTCATGTGATAGCGTGGGAGGGTTTGGCACTACACCATGCTCACTGTCAGGGCACCATGAGTGGTGGCTCTTGTCTGACTATTATTATCAAGATCATCGGACAGCTCCAGGATCGTCTCTCACAGGGTCATCCACTTCCACCAGTGAAGGAGCCCGAGGCGAGCTGATCTGAGCAGCACAGGGAAGCCCCAGCAAGCAGGAATGGAGCTGTACTGGGAAAGGAGATGCCACAGAGAAGAATCTCAGGCTGGCCTGCAAGATGGCCAGTCACCCGGCACTCAGTGTGGTCCATCCCTGCCATGGCAGTGGGCACTTTCCTGGTGTGCCATCTAACTTCAGTGAATCGATAGCTATATGGGAGGTGCAGGACCATACCCAGATAGTCCATGGGACGACATGGCAGAGGTATGAAAGGAGAAGGGACGGAATAGCCCTTGATGGACACTGGGCAGTTACAAATGTCAGGGCCGAGAATTTACACCCAATTTGTTTAGCTCAAAAGGCCTTGCTCCTTCCTGGTGAGAGTTTGGCCTCCCAGTGTTTCAGATCAGTAGAAACGTAATGGTTATGGGGACCCCTCCTCCCGGGACCATCAGGAACAGATCGGTGAAACTCGGCCGTCAGGTGGAGGCCAACTCATAGCAGTCGCACAGGACAGGTGGAATTGTGAATTTCTTTGGTTTTCCCCCCTTGTACTCATTTTATTAGCTCCTCCTTTTCTTTTTAAAGTCATTTTGTTGGGGGCTTGTACATCTCATCATAATCCATCCATTGTGTCAAGCACATTTGTGCATATGTTGCCATCATCATTTTAAAAACTTGTTTTTTCTCCTTGAGCCCTTGGAATCAGCTCACACCCTGCCCTCACTCCCATGAAACCTTGATAATTTATATAAAAAAATTATACATCTTGCATCAATGACTGTCCCCACTTTTCTGTTGTTCGCCTACCAGGGAGAGGGTTATATGTAGATCATTGGGATCACCAATTCCTTTTTCTCCCCACACCTTCCTCTTCCCCTCCTGGAATCGCTACTCTCATTATTGGTCCTGAGGGGTTTATCTGTCCTGGATTCCCTGTGTTTCCAGCTCTTATCTGTGCCCATGTACATGCTCTTGTCTAGCCGGATTTCTAAAGCAGAATTGGGATCATGATCGTGGTGGAGAGAAAGCATTAAAGAACTAGAGGAAAGTTGTATGCTTCATTGGTGCTATACTGTACCCTGACTGGCTCATCTCTTTCTTGTGATCCTTCTGTAAGGGGATGTCCAATTTTATTTACACTTTATCTACCCGTTATATCAAGAAGAGTTGTACAATCATTACCACAATCAATTCTAGAACATTTTCTTCTTCCTTGTACTCATTGTCATTCATGTAATTATTTTTTCATTGTGACAAAAATAGACACAACAAAGCATTTACCAATTCCACAACTTCTACACGTATAATTCAGTGCTAATGGTTACACTCTTCATGTGCAACCATTATCAATATCCTCTTCCAAATTATTCCACTACTATTAACAAAAACCCAATGACCCCTAAGCCACAACTCTTCCTCCTTCACCCATGATAAACATTGGCCAAGTTTGATTTCTCTTTTTGTAGTTTTCTTAATATAATCACATATCATACACTTCCATAGTTAAATCACTTTTTAAAAGAATTGTATATCCATCATTGTGATCCATTTGTGGCAGCCATGTACTTGTGTCAGTTTCAAAATTGGGAGTGTAGGGGCAGAGTCTATCCTGTCAATCTGGAGCTAGCCAATGAGACCTCTGTGCGGGCATGGCTTTCTCCCGAGAACCCTGGGAAATCTGGCTATATTGAAGATGAGAAAATCACCTCTCAGTCCCTTGGAGACGCTCTGCTGACAAACCAACATGGCCAATGAAGACAGCTAGATTTGTTGAGACAACATGGCAGCATGCTCATAGATCCTGAGTCCTGGAAACTGGAGGGGCCCTAGGAGAAGCCACATGGGCTTACCCTGATGGAATCAGACCTCTGAAGCCAGAAAAGGCACAGAGAGATCCCTGCCAGCGCTGAGAAACTGGAGAAGCCACAGAGAGACCCTGTGCTAATGCTGAGATGCTTCTACCACCATGGATAGAAAAGACTGCACCCACTGGCCAGTGATTGTCCTGGCATCATTGCATATGCCTCGTGAATCTGAAGAAGACTTTATAGACTGGTATTGGATGTATGGGCTACTATCAGACTTGGTGGCTTGGACTGGACTGGGTTGGAGTGTTTTCTCCATGTTCCATTTTTCTTGTACATAAACCTCTCCCGTGTATACATCTGTGTGTTTGTGAATTTGTTTCTCTAGTCTGCCCAGACTCACACACTGTTTTAATGCTCCCTCCTCACGCCTGCATTCATTGTTTGCTCCCCAAACCCCCTCAAGCCACCGCCACCCCTTAGCCCCCACATCCCTGATAAGCCATTGCACCAGTTCCTGTCTCTATGCATGAGAGTACCTTCTCTGTTAAGATAGGAACTCTTCATGGGAGTAGAAAGCCAAGTGTTGCTCCACAGAGCCGCTGGGCTTTCAAACTGCTGACCTCGCCACACACAGCCCAATGCATAGCCACTACACCATGGGGCTCCTCACATAAGGAAGCACACGCAACAGAAGGAAGGTCCAGCATGACATGTGGTGGCAGTGAATGGTGTGAAGTTGGGCGTGCACCTTTGTCTGGAGCAGGCGTAGCTTCCCCGGATTGTGCAAACGGGTAGGCACGGGGCCGCTGACCAAAAAACTGGTCATTGGAGACTACCCAGAGGCCCCTCGGAGGAAAGCCCTGGCGAATCCCTTCAGAACATCAACACCCAAGGCACAGTCCTACCCTGACAGGGCTGCCATGCTGGGGATCACCGTGATGGCAACTAGCTGGGGGTTTTCGTTGAGTCCCTTCTATGTGCTTACAGGCGCGGCCACCAGCCTGGCCCAGAGAGGAGCCCCCCAGGTGGACGCAGACCTGTAGAGAGGGGGATGGGGCAGGCTTTGATGACCAGCTATGGACTTGTCTCCGGGGCCACACAGGAGTTCACGGGGAGCGCGGTGTATCCCTGAGTGAGTGTGGTGAGCTGAATGGGGCAGGCAGTCAGCTAGAGCCCTGCAGCGCAGGGCCTGGACACAGCCACAGAGGGGGCGCAGCCTTGAGATTCTGTTGAAGGGACTTGGTGCCTGATCGGGTGGGGGCTCCAGGAAAGGTGGGGCCTTGGGAGAGAAAGGCCCACACCGCAGCCTCCATCTGCTGTTCCACGCTCCCAGGTGCCCCGTCCCCTCCCCCAGGCAGGCTCTGTGGGGTGCTCCCCTGCTGGCTTCTCTCCTCCCGTCCCTGTGCCCCAACAGCCTGGGACTTAATTATACACTGACGCATTTTGTTTTTAAAAAACATGTTTATTTTTATTATGACTCATTGTAGAAAATTTAAAAATAGAAAAAAACGAAGAAAGGAAAATACAAATCCTCCACAATTGTACCACCCAGGCACAAGCCTCGTTAGCGTCTCCATGCGTTTCCTGCAAGCAAGGCTGTGCTGTCAATCATGGGCCTCTGCATGCCTTAGCCAGTGCTTGCTGGTTGTGTGGGGGCCTGGTTCAGGAGGGCTGTGTGCTAACTCACTCCAGCTATCCTGGGGAGCTTACCAAGTTGAGACCTCATTTGAATACCATAAAATCCATCCTTTTAAAGTGCACAAAGCAGCGGCCTTCGTATAGTCACTGAGTTGTACAATCACCACTCTCTCATCTAGAACTTTTTCATCACCCCCAAAAGAAACCTTACATCATGAACAGTTTCTCCCCACTTTCCCTCAGCCCCGCCCCACCCCGCCATCGGCAACTACGAATCTATTTTCTATCACTATACATTTGCTTCTTGTGTACCTTAGGGGTACATGGAATCATGCAGTAGGCGGCTACATGGGGTCTCGTATCTTCTACTTACTAGAATGGGTCCAGGGTCCCCCCCTGCTCCAGCATGGATCAAGACTCTGCCCTTTCTTCCTGGAGACAGCACATTTTATTGACTTATTCATCAGTTGGTAGGCTTTTGGGTTGTTTCCACCTCGAGGCCATTATGAACACGGCTGCCTGGAACACATTTTTCCTGTCGTTTTTGTGTAAACACATGCTTTCAGTTATTTTGAGTGTCTACCTAGGAATGAAATTGCTAGGTCAAGTGGTAACTCTATTTAACTTTTTGAGAAATGGCCAGTTTTCATAGCGACTTCATCATTTTCTATTTCTACCCACTTCCCCACACCCTCACTGAACACCAGTTACTGTCTGTCTTTGAGAGTCAAGCCCTTGTAATGGGTGTCAGGTGTCCCGGTGATGTAATGGCCGATGTCTTGGGCTACAGACCAGGATGTCAGCAGTTCGAACCACTTGTCGCCTCTGAGGGAGGAAAAGGAGGTTTTCTGCTGCCTTAATGATTTAGTCTCAGAAGCGCACAGAGGCACCTCTACCCTGTCCTACAGGGTGGCTAAGTCAGATCCAACGCATGGCAGTGAGTTTTGAGCGAGCTTGAGGAGGTACAAGGCAGTATCTCAGGATTTGGACGGTATTTTTCGAACGGCTGATGGTAATATTCTTACAGACCCTGGATTTCTGCTTTGGAGAGATGCGTCTTCAGATCCTTTGCCCATAATTTAATCGGATTGTCCTCTCCCCACCATCACTTTTATCTTGGGGGGGTCAGAGGTCTTTATATATTCTAGATACTGATCTCTAGTCAGATATGCTTTTGAAAATATTTTTTTCACATTTTGTGGGTTATTTTTTGGTAGTGCCCTTTGAAGCACAAAAGTTTGTTTTTTTTTTTTGGGGGGGGGCATCACTGCCCTCCGGTGGTGGGAGTAGGAGGCTCAGCCCCACTGCTGGAATTGAACCTCCGTCTCAGTGGGCCGCAGTCCCCCGCACAACCACTACGCCACCGGGGCTCAGCCGAAGCACAAAAGTTTTTACAGCTGAAATTCAATTTATCCATTTTGTCTTTGTGTGTATGTACTTTGGATATTATATCTAAGAATCATTGCATAATACACGGTCAGAAAATGTACGGCTAGGTTTTCTTCTAATGCTTGTATAGCTTTTCAATGTCTTTGACTCGTGAAGTCAGGGTCCAACATCATTGTTTTGCATGTGGCTATCCATTTGTCCCAGCAGGTATGTGGTAAAGATTGTTCTTTTCCTCACGGAGTTGTCTTTTGACACCCCTGAGCAAAATTAGTTGTCCGTCTGTTAAGAATCTCTTCTGGGAATCCAATTCCATTACCTTGATTGACAGGCCTATCTTTCTGTCAGCATTTCATATCTTGATGACTGCAGTTTTGTATTAAATTTTTAAATCAAGTAGTGCGAATCCTCAAATTTTGTATTCTTGTACAGTATTGTTGGACTATTCTGGGTCCCATGTGAATCTAGGATCATGTTGTCAATTTTGGTAGTGGGGAGTGGGGACTCACAGGAGGAGAAGACCTTTGGGTCATTAGAAATTGGTAGGAATTGAGTTTAATCTGTAAGTAACTGTGATCAATATCGCCATATTAACAGTATCACATCCTTTAGTTTATGAGAACATCTTCCCGATTATTTAAGTATTCCCTAATGTCCTTCAACATTTTTTTTTTTTTTTTAGTTTTCTGAGGATAGATCTTCAACTTTGTGGTAAAGTCAATAATTTGTGTTGTTGTTAAAAGAGTAGGTGTTTATTTTTTGTGTAATTGTAAATGAAACTATTTCCTTCATTCTGCTTTCATGCTGTTCACTGTATGTTCATATAAGCTGACTGATAGAGGCTGAACTTTTGTCCGGGAGCCCCGGGGGGGAGGGGTCACACTGGGCTGCAATCCCAGAGGTGGGCAGATCAAATCCCCCAGCAGCTCTTCTGGAGAAAGACTGGGCTTTCTCCTCCTGTTACAGTCACAATCTCGGGAGCCCACAAGGGGGTCTCTGTGACACAGCGCTGACCCGATGGCAGGGGGTGTGCTTTGGGTCTTCTATCCAGCCACATTGCTACACTCACTTCCGAGCTCTGTTTGTGTGTGTGCGTGAGCATGTTCATGGTATTCAAGTTTATCCTTGCTGTGGAAAACTTAAGGATATTTCTATTATTTTCCCTTTCATACATTTTTTAATTAATGTACTCCATGGTAAGTACTTGTATTTTTGTGTGTGTGTATGGCTGTACCCCCATTACTTTCCAAAAAGCTCATTGGGATCTTTATTAGAATTACATAAAAACCATAAAGTGAACGGCAGTGGGTTTATTAATTTATGCATTTTCTTTTTATAAAGGACTT
The DNA here is from genome assembly GCA_004026705.1 of Nesogale talazaci. Lineage (NCBI taxonomy): Eukaryota > Metazoa > Chordata > Mammalia > Afrosoricida > Tenrecidae > Nesogale > Nesogale talazaci. The sequence continues at coordinate 46,436 of PVJH01016364.1, forward strand.
ATTTCTCTTAACTTAAAACTCTGTGTATCTGTGTGTGTGTGTGTGTGTGTGTGTCATCTTGTAGTTTTTAAGATGTTTTTCCATTCACAGTGGACTTAGAAATCCTTGTGAGAGCTGGTCTAAGACCTTTGTTGGGCGTGTTTGATTTTGCGTGATGTGAGAGGCTGGTGCTAACATAAATGGAACGCTCCCGTAGTTGTCTTACTGGAACCCAGGGAAGCATCGTAGCACACACGATGCTTAATTTTCTAGGCATCCAATTGGATTGTTTGCAAATAACTACACCTCTACTACTTTTTCCTGCACTTGTCAGAGCTATCAGAAAAACAATTATTAGTCATTATGATAATGACCATGTTTATCCTACTTTGAGCGTTAATGGAAAAGCGCTGATATTTTGCCATTAAGTATTGATGATGGATTTGGCTTTAATAGAAAACGCCTTTACCATGTTGAGAAAGCATTCCTCTCTTTCAGGACTCTAGATTTGCTTAGAACTAGGGTTGGGGGATGCTGTGGTGAAGCTGGGAGACCCCAGGAATGTGAGCAGCTCACTGGCCGCCCTTCTCAGGAATTACTGCTGTCCTGTCCAGGGTCTGAAACCCCGGAAAGTGGCTTCGAGTGGTTGAGCGGAAAGCATAGCTCCAACCCGCCATAGTCTACCAGACCTAGAACCAGAAGTCAAGAATTCTCTTTCCTGAACTCTTTGATTTCTCCCTCCCTCTGCCCACCCCCCAACTTCTGTTGTCTAGACTTTAGGGCTCTGAACCAGCTCATTCCAGTTAGATCCCCCGGCTAACAATGTGCCTTTCTACCCCCAACCCCCCTGCTATTGAGTTGACCGCATCTCGCAGGGACCCTATTGTAAGGTGACCGGATTTTAGGTGGGACACCATTGACCGGGGTGGGGGTGGGGGGTTTTTGATTAAAAATTTGATCTATATGGGGCAACAAAAATTTCCATAGAGGGCTGAGCCTCGGTGGCGTAGTGGTTGTGCACGGGACTGCGGCCCACTGGGACGGAGGTTCAATTCCAGCAGTGGGGCTGGACCTTCTACTCCCACCGCCGGAGAGCAGTGATGCCCAAAAACAAAAACAAAAAAAAATTTCCATAGAATGCAACAATATTAATGTAATTTATTTACTTTAATTTTAAAGCAATGCAGAACATTGTTAAATTGTTAAAAAGCAGGCTGTCTGGTCACTTTACCTGTAGGATTGAGGAGAACTGCCCCTGTGGGTTTCTCTGTGCCTAACTCTTGGTGGGAGGAGAAGGTCCTTCCTTCCGCTCTGGGTCTGTGGGCTTCGAAGTGCTGACCTTGGCTTTAGCAGCCGGATGTGTGACCGCTGTGCCGCCAGGGCTCCTGTTTCCACACCCCAGACACAGAATCAACGTGTGCAGGTTCACAGACTCAGCCGGTGAGGCGTACAGATCCGCAGGCGAGTCTTCTGGATATGTATTTTATCTGGACATGTAGTTTAGTTGTTATTTTGTATTTCCACCCAGATCTACTGAATCAGAATCTACACGTTAACAAGATCCCCAGGGGCTTCTTATGACTATATAATAGTCACCTGGATATCTTGTTGCAATGTGGATTCTGACTTACAGTAGGTCTGGGCTGGAAGAGCACATTCTCATTAGGGGGTTGAACCAGTCTGAACACATCTTTAAGTAAAAGTCCCCCCCCCCCACCTCCAAGAAGAACACAGGGATAGTATATTTTCTAATCCTTTGCATACTGAGTCTGTATTTTTATGGACTACCCTAATAGTTGTCAAATTAACTGGCTATAAAAATCTTTGGAAAACAATCTATATTTTTCTCACAATACTGCAGGCATAGTTCCAGCCATACAACTCCCCCCCACCACCACCACCAGCTGCCCCAAGGATGGACACACACACACACACACACACACACACACACAGCCAGAAAACTCTGAGGTCAAACTTATCACTGTGTCCTGATGAAAATAGCATTTCTTGTTTATTGGTGCCCACGGGAATGTTAAAAGCTTTCCTTCCACTTGACAATTTCCCTGGGATGTGTCCAGGTCTGAATTTATTTGAATTCCACTTTCGCGGAACAGCGTAAACATTTCCCATGTATGACATTGTCCCAGCTTCGGAACGCTTGCTTCAGCCGTACCTGCGGACCCACTGCCCCCCCCACACCGACACGAATGGGGTTCAAAGCCCAGTTCCCGTCTTCCCGGCTCATCCTCATCGTCATGACGTCCAGCTCTCCATGCTCCGTTCGACTTCGAAGAGAGCGCAGCCAGTTTGTTCTTGCCAATCCCCCTTGCAGGGCCTGGTCAGTCACCTGCAAGGCAGACCTCTCTCAGTTTCCCTTGCCTCGTTCAGATTGCACTTGACTTTGAAACGTCCCTTTAAAACTTCCCCTCCTCGTCTATTGTGTTTTGGGGCTTTGTTTTTTTACCTTTGCCTAGACTGTCGCTCCTATTTCAGAGAGAGAGCATGACTCTCCGGGTGCCTGATCGAGAATGAGAAATAGGCGCCCTTTGTTTTCCTAACCGAAACCATCTTCTTCTCTTCTGTCATGCTGAAAAAAAAATCATTTTATTAGGGCTCCTACAGCTCTTCCCACCACCCATCCAGCCGCTGTGTCAAGCACATTTGTACATTTGTTGCCATCCTCATTCTCAAAACCTTTTTCTTTCTACTGGAGCCCTTGGTATCAGCTCCTCATTTCTGCCCTCTCTCCCCACCGCCCACTCCCTCACAGACCCTTGATAATTTATACATTACTATCCTCTCCTGTGCTTTCAGGGTGCTTGGTTCACATGTCTCTTTGTTCTTCAAGAACAGTGTTGTGGCTTTTTGATATTTTGATATGTTTGATGTTTTGATATTCAAATATGTTGATATTTTTGATATTTTGATATGTTTGATATGTCTCTCTCTCTCTCTCTCTCTCTCTGGATGGAGAGAGACTGGGAATTTTACTCCTGAAAAGAATCACCGTCTCAGAAACTCACGGGGCTCTGAGTCAGATAGACTGTGCCCAAAGTTGGACACTGGGAAGGAAGCATCCACAGTGTCCCCTGTTCCTCTGTGCTCAGCTCATCAGCTTTTTGGGGATCCCAGAGGGCTGGTGGGTATCTCAGCAGACTGCTCTGCGGAGTGGGCACTCTGGGGCCTTGAGGTGTGATATTCTCCTCACCCACTGATTGGTTGGTTCTCTGTTTCCCTCTACCGAGGACTCTGTAGAAGTCCACACCCAGGGACCCACCATGCTGCTGGCACATTTAGGGTCCCTGGAGAACAAGACACCAGCCGGCATGTGCGGTGGAAGCGCCTTTGAATGATGTTCCCCTGCAGCTCAAACTCGCTGCCACTGGATCCGTTTCAACTCGGGGGCATTGCAAGGAGGTCTTGCTGATGACAGCCCCAAACCAACGGGCTCCGATTGCTAGAAGTGGTCCCAAGCAGCATAGATGTGGGCATGCATGCCAGGTGATGCTGCTGGGCAGCCCAGGTAAAGACAGCTCTGCTGGTGGCTCCCACGTCTGTCAACGAGGCGGCACATGCCATGTGGGCAGCTCACCTTCCAGGATGAAAAAGCCACTTTCAGAGGCCCTTCCCTCATCAACTTCTGGCTGGGAACTGTGGGGGAGCTGGGGCAGTCTCTGAGGATGATCAAAATGGGGGTTCTCAAAGGGGTGGGGGTCCTGTCTGTGTCCAAAAGCATCCCTCCCATCCTACAGGGGGACACGACTGTTCAGGTTTGGGGATTCCGATTCAGGATAAGCAGATGGAGAGAAGGGAAAGGACTGCTCTCTTCCACAAGGCAAAACCTAAAAAACCAGAAGAGAATCACGTGTTCTCCACAGTTTTTCTTCATTTGGATCCCCTGACCTGAGATGATGCAGCAGCAATGTTGGGGTCCTACTGAGTATTGCTCCCCATCAAGGTGTGCCCCCCCCCCAGTCTTCGGGGTCTTCACAGACTGCTTAGGAAGAAGGTGGTTGAGTTTGCCTCTAGGTTCCAAGCCTGCATCCATTTTCCCTGGCCTGTGCCTTTGACTCTGTGTCCCAGTCGAGCTGGAATCTGTGTGAGGACAGTTATATAATGGTCAGTCTTCCTGCACGTTGATGGCCCCAGCCCAGGGCTGGGTGTGCAGTGAATTATTGTGGACTCATGTACAAAAACCGAGGAGATGCGGAGCATCAGTAGCAAGTGTGGTTAGGTCTGGAGGCTTTCAAAGGAGAGCTCTCTCCCTCAGGCCTTCCAATGGCTCCATTTCCCCACCGCGTGCTGCTGTGTTTGCTCATGAAGCCTGGGGACCTTCTGCCACAGACGGTTCACAGGCAGTGCAGCTGGGAGGAAAAAACAGATCTTTCTCGGGGACAAAG